>VUYV01000734.1:113242-123642 GCA_008711295.1 Anarhynchus alexandrinus | reverse complement strand
CCTCTGCCAGTTTGAAGCCATTCCCCCTCGTCCTATCACTCCATGCCCCAGGAAAAAGTCCTTCCCCAGCTCTCCTGGAGCCCCTTTAGGGACTGGAAGGCCGCAAGAAGGTCTCCCCGGAGCCTTCTCTTCTCCAGGCTGAACAGCCCCAACTCCTTCAGCCTCTCCTCATAGCGGATGCTCCGGCTGCCAGGGGAACAGGCACACACACAGGCGCTGCCCCGTTCAATCCAGCCCGTGCCAATCTTCTCCCCCCCAAAACGTTCGGGCGCTGCGTGAAGGTCCGCGCGGTGCAGTTCTGGGAGAAATGCTCTCACCGCCCGGCGCGAGTTCTCCAGCGTCACGTTTCGAGGGAGATTCCCTCCTCCGTGCGTAATCCCTTTGTGCGGCAGCTGCAAGTACTTAACGTTTTGGACATCTCCAGTCCCCCGTCCAATCTGGTTCAAACTGGACAAGACAACTTAAGTTATTTTTGGGGAAAAAAAATAANATGGCTTTGGTAGGTGACAAAGCATCAAACCGCTCTGATTTGTTCAGCATGGAGAAGAGAAGGCTCCGGGGAGACCTCAGAGCCCCTTCCAGTGCCTAAAGGGGCTCCAGGAGAGCTGGGGAGGGACTCTGGATCAGGGAGGGGAGAGATGGGATGAGGGGGAACGGTTTGACACTGACAGAGGGGAGATTGAGACGAGATATTAGGAAGAAATTCCTTACTGTGAGGGTGGTGAGCCCCTGGCGCAGGTTGCCCAGAGAGGTGGGAGATGCCCCATCCCTAGAGGTGTTCAAGGCCAGGTTGGACGGGGCTTGGAGCAACCTGGGCTGGTGGGAGGTGGCCCTGCCCATGGCAGGGGGGTGGAAGTGGATGGTCTTCAAGCTCCCTTCCCACCCAAACCATTCCGCGATTCTATGATCAAACCCTCCAGCCTCAGGCAGGACGTGTTCCCCCCATTCCCCACGTAGGCAGGGACGGTTTTGCGCATGGAGGGGAAGAGCCCCCACAGCAGGAGACCTGCGAGGTGAGGACCTGCGTGGGGCTTCCCCCGCGGCGCCGTTACGGCGTGGATGGGAGCAGGTTGCAGCTTTAGCCCCCGCAGGCAAACAGCGGTTGCCATGACACAGCGCCGTTCGGTACACCGCATTCCCAGCGCCGAGGCTTTCCCCAGCCGCCTTCCAGCACCCTCCTCCCGAAGCGCAACCTTCACCCCAACTCACCCAACGCGACGCCCGTCTCCGCCTGTCCTCAACCCACCTCTCACCTCAGTTTCCACCCAGAAAAACCGAGGAAACCCCGGAGGGACGCAGAGTGGCAGTTGCCGACCTCGGAAATAACCGGGAATAGGCACTTAGAAGCAGGAGGGGACCGCCACCACTGCGTGCCACGATGCGGAGCAGAGGGGACACATCCTGAAGAGCATTTGCACCATCACATCCAAGCTGGCTGCTCCAGCACAAGCAACCCCCGGCGCCAAAACAAGGCAGACCCCCCCCATTTCGCAGGATGAGACCCCCCCTGCCCTGATCCCACCCCTGCCCCGCCGCCAGGCTCTGCTCCCTGCTCCCTCCCCAGCTCCTCGGTGAAACACGCTGTTTTTCACGTAGGGAATAAGGAGCAGACAGGGTTTTTTTCCCCCCCCTCTAAGTGACACCTTGGTAACAGCGCAGGCATTGCAAAAGCCATTGCCTGGCTTCCTCAGGCTCAGAAAAAACCACACGAGCCAAAAGATACCAAGGCCTTTTCGGAAGATTGGATGCTCTCCGGTTCCGCGGTGGTGTGGGGGGGAGGGCGAAGCTTGTGGCAGGCGGGGGCCGAAAAGGTGGTTCCTGTTCCTTTTGCGGGCTGCGTTTGCACGGCGACTTCCTGAGCGGAGGCCGCTACTTGCGACACACGCGCGTGACAAAACGCCAACACCCCCCGGGGCGGACAACCTTTCCCCCCCCCAACATCCCGGTGCTTTGGGGTTAAATATGCCAGAGAACAGCCCGTTTCCTCAAACTGTACTCATGGGTGTTTTTTGGTCTGTTTTCTTGTGAAAAGTATGGTGCAGACAGGACATGGGTCTACGATAAAATGGTGGCAGGATGTTCTCAGCTGGCGGACGCGACCAGAGCTACTCCACAGCCACAGCTGAAGGGCGTTATGCAGGAGAACAAGTTAACAGGATCAACATTTTTTTTTTTAACTATATTAAAATAACGCTCTTTACAGTCAGCTCCGTTCACTACAACTGTCTCAAAGCGGTATCTGCGTGCAAACAGCCACCTCGCAGCCTACGCCAACTCGAACGCAGAGAGGAAACACAGACACACCTCGCTGCGAGTACGATCTACCCGCGGTTCCCACCGCAGGGCTGAACCCAGTCCCAAACGTGCAGGGAACCGTCGCTCGCCGCCGACAATAAAGTTCTCGGTTTCCGCGGGTGCCACGTGTGCGCTGTGACCGAGGGAGGGCCCCCGCTGCCGTCCCATCCGCCGAACGCGTGGCCTTTGTGAACAAAGATGGGCTCTGCTTCCCCGCCAGAGCTGTCCCAGCTCTGCGCGTCATACACGTGCACGGTCCCATCGAAACCTTGAATAAAAGGGAATCAGAGAAGACCGCCGGACTAAATTGCTTTGCTCCAGCCCGACTGGGCTCGCGCTCCCCTCCCGGCTGAGACAGAAAGGAGGACAAAGGCCCAGACTGACAAAACCTGCGACAGCAGAGCTTCCAAGCCTCCGAGGAGCTTGTCTCAAGCTAACAGCTGCCGGGGAGAGCACGGGCCAGATCCCAAAAGTTTGCGGATTCACCAGTCTGAATTTGCAATGCCCTGGCCAAGGGGCAGCCTTGCTGCCCAGTCGGTCTTATCAGCGCAGTGTCCCCGCGGCCAGGCTGTCACTGGCACTATAAGGGTGGTGTTTGCTAAGGGCTTGGGGTCTTGGTTCTCCCAGGAGGGAAACGGGGGTCCCCCAGAACCTATCCAGGCCCCTTCTGCAGTTGTTGGAGAGATGCAGCTGCAGAGGACGGTTAGCTCGCATCTCCGCCGGCTCCAGGAGGAGCTCTGAACAACCTCCCCCTAACCGGAGCGTTTAAAGTAAGGGGGGGTGAACTGGGCTTCGATAGAAATACAGCTCGAAAAAAGCATCCGGAAAAGGAGATCTCAGCCCAAAACACATACCTGAAACAGCAAGGCAGCTTTCCAGAGCGGGAGCCCAGGAGACGCACAGGAACTCCGCACCCGAGCTGGGAGAGGGCACTCTGCACTTCGCTGAGGCCAAGGACTCGGAGGTTTTTCTTACGTCTGTTAAGGTGAGGTGCCCTCCGCTCGAGAGGCGAGCTACGGGCCGGGAGCTTGAGTCAGAGCCTTGAGGTCCGCGCCCGACTCCCATGCACCACCGCTCGCCACACGGCGCCGAGGGGACGGACGCAGCCTCCAAGGGACTCTGCGGCTGCCGAACGTCAGCCAGGCACAGCTGTCCCTTGGCACAGCAGAGGAGCAACGCGTTGCAATCCAGGAACGCCAGGCCGCTGAGCTCCTCGCCGTTTCTGGAGGCTACAAAAGAGAGGCAGATCTCAGACGACAGGAGGAGCGTTCGCATGATTTCTCTGCTGCAGTCTCGCCTTGAGAAAGCGGTTTTCCAGCCTCCTCCCTGGAAGTGGCTTTCAAGCAACGCTAGTTTGTTCTTCAAGAGAGCCAGCAGCAGAGAGTGACGTCCCACTCGGGAATTATCTCTGCGCAGAGTCCCCGGGGAGCAGGCACAGTCTGTACCCCCCCAAAAGCAGCTGTTAACACCCAGGCAGAGGAGACAGGCGGGCCCACGACCAACACTAGCTCTGTTCCAGCTCCCACGGGAGACCCGACACGGACCAGCGCTCTGAGAGCAGATGCCTCCAGCATTATCCCTCAGCAGTGGGAGCCACGCGTGTCCCTGCGGCACGGGGACACAGCGGAGCAGTGACAAATAGACCTTCCTTTTGCTCAGCACACTGTGTTACAGCCACTGGACACGCACACAAACACACGTTTCCATCACCACGGGATGAGGCGTGTGGGGACTGAGTCTTACTGGGTAGGTGAAGGCAGAAGATCTCCAGCACACCCAACAAACCAGACCTGGATGGATTCACCACCTCCAGTTAAAACAGTGGTTTAACGGGGCTGGCACGATCCTCCTCCCGTCCGCACGGACAGATCACAGAGTGACACAGAGCTCACTCAGAAGTCGATGCCGATTTCAATGACCCCAGGCGACGTGACTCTGGGGTCAGCTCCTCCCTCGTTTGGCACCACACACGGGAGCCCTCTGCTAACCCGATTCTGTGCACCGAAACCGCCTACAGCGCTCTCACAGGGCGCAGATCTGGGGCAGAAGCCTGAGAAACCACTGTCATGGGAGTAATGAGAAACTGGAGACGATGGACCAGAGCACTGCAACCTCTTTCCTCAAAACAACGTACTTTCTGCAAATATCTTTACACCCTTTGGGCCGCGTCCGAAATTACCCACCCAGTGAAACCTCTGCCACTTGAGCAGTCACCCTTGCTTTACCCAAACTTTACAAAAATCAGTCATCAGACTTGGTTTGAATACCTGCCGTGTAGACATTTTTCCTCGATTCAACCTCTGTAATTTGGACGCTGTTGAGTCTCGAGCCGTGAAGGACCCACGGTGCTCTGGCCGAAATGGTTGCAATTTTAGCCCAAGGTTGCCCACTGCCATTTTCTGTAGGTATAGCACTCACGGATTTAATAACATCTATTCGAAAGAGATGTAAGCAGTTGTAAAACACATCAGGAGTCAAGTAATCCACAAGATTAAGCCGTTTCACAGCCTCGTAAAGCTAAAAGTGACCTACTAAACCAACAAGAAATCCAATTGTGATTAACCCCCTCTCCAGAATAAAACCACTCTTTCCAACACATCCAGCAAGGACTGACAAGAAGCCCTCTAAAATCTAGCAAAACGCACGGAACGTTGTCAATCAAGATGTTTATTTTCAATGAAGAAGAAAACCAATAGCATTTTGCACTTCCTTTCTGGTGGTTTCAAAGTATTTCACAAGAACAGACAAAGCAACGGAAATCCTCTCTAAATGCAGGCAGACATAGCATCATAGAATGGTTTGGGTTGGAAGGGACCTTAAAGATCATCGAGTTCCCACCCCCTGCCCAGGGCAGGGCCACCTCCCACCAGCCCAGGTTGCTCCAAGCCCCGTCCAACCTGGCCTTGAACACCTCCAGGGATGGGGCAGCCACAGCTTCTCGGGGCAACCTACGCCAGGGGATCACCACCTGCACAGGCAACAATTTCTTCCTAATATCTCACCTAAATCTCCCCTCTTCCCGTTTGAAGCCATTCCCCCTCATCCTATCACTACATACCCTTGTAAAAAGTCCCTCCCCAGCTCTCCTGGAGCCCCTTTAGGCACTGGAAGGGGCTCTCAGGTCTCCGCGGAGCCTTCTCTTCTCCAGGCTGAACCCCCCCAACTCTCCCAGCCTGTCCTCCCAGCAGAGGGGCTCCAGCCCTCGCGGGATCTCCTCTGGCCCCGCTCCACCAGGTCCCTGTCCTTCCTATGTTGGGGGCTCCAGAGCTGGATGCAATAGGCTCGGAGACATAGGCTCGAAGAACTGAAGGTGGTCAATGGTGTATCTACTCTATGATTCCACGATTCGATATCCTGAAAGGTGATGTACGCAGTCTTTTATTTCTAACCCTCGGAGTTATGAAGGGAACGTTGTACCAACTCTGATTAGGGCTTTCGTTTGTATGACCAAGAGCTCCCAAATAAGTGGAAAGCCACCGTGACAGGCCTAAACCTACTAATTCCCTTACGAGGTTTGTGCCATCGAGTCTATTTCTTTCCGAGCCACCGGAATTGGCGTAGACACTTGTCTCGTGCCCTTCTCCAGCCCCTGCCACACAAGGGCAGTCACTCAGCACTTCACTGAGTGGGACTGCTGCTCCTCTCCTCGTTTTACGCCCAGGAAGAAGGGGAAGCTAGAGGTGCTCAACGCAAGGACTACATTGAGAAACTACTCGAGCTCCGAAATCTGTTTCCTTACCAGAGTCCTCTGCTGACACCTGCCAGACCTGGAGGGAGCTGTCTGGTGGTCCACTCGTCACCAGCAAGCTGAGGAAACAAGAAGAACCCCACGTAACTCTTCAGGAGCAGAGAACGGCCTTTTTTTTAACACCCCCAGCCTGGGACAAACTGGTCTGCCGCTCCTCCTGTGCTCAGGAGCTTCTGCCTCTGCTTGGAGCAGAGAAGGGGCCATAAGGACCGTAATGCCAGAACTTCTCATGCCAGGGTGCTCTTCGCAGCCCAGGCAAACACAGCCCCAGGCAACAGCATTTAATTAGCACATTTTCCAAAAGCGCTAGACTACGAACAGTGCAAAGAGCCCCAAAGTAGCAACGGGGGCTCGCGTAGGAGGAGAGAGCTGTAGGAGCGAAATGAATCAGCCAGAGGCAAGCGCGTTTGCTTGGTCTACAACCCACAGCAGGAAAAAGCCTTCTGAACCTGCACACGCGGGGACTTAGAGCGGTGGCAGCAGCCACTAGTACCCAGCTCTGCCCACTGAACGCCTCCACGCAGTGCCAAACGCAGAAGGAAGGGATGGCGGAGGCAGAGCAAGGGAGCTACGCAGCCCCCCCTTGCTCAGAAGCGGGGCGGGGAGGGATCCCTGGTGAGCCAGCATCAACGTCGGCAGCCCCTGTGGCTCACCTCTGGAAGAAGCTGAGGATTCAAGTTATCATAGAATGGTTTAGGTTGGAAAGGACCTTGAAGATCATCGAGTTCCAACCCCCCTGCCATAGGCAGGGACACCTCCCACCACACCAGGTTGCCCAAGGCCACGTCCAGCCTGGCCTTGAACACCTCCAGGGATGGGGCCTCAACAACCTCTCGGGGCAACCTGTGCCAGTGCCTCACCACCCTCAAAGGGAAAAACTTCTTCCTAATGTTCAATCTAAACCTGCCCTCTTCCAGTTTGAAGCCATTCCCCCTCGTCCTATCACTCCATGCCCCAGTAAAAAGTCCCTCCCCAGCTCTCCTGGAGCCCCTTTAGGGACTGGAAGGCCGCAATAAGGTCTCCCCGGAGCCTTCTCTTCTCCAGGCTGAACAGCCCCAACTCTTTCAGCCTCTCCTCATAGGAGAGGTGCTCCAGCCCTCGGATCATCCTCGTGGCCCTCCTCTGGACACGCTCCAGCAGGTCCATGTCCTTCTTCTGTTGGGGACTCCAGAGCTGGAGGCAGTACTCCAGGTGGGGTCTCACGAGAGTGGAGTAGAGGGGCAGAATCCCCCCCTCGCCCTGCTGGCCACACTTCTGATGCAGCCCAGGATGCGGTTGGCCTTCTGGGCTGCGATGGCACATTGCTGGCTCATGGTGAGCTTCTCGTCCATCAGCACCCCCAGGTCCTTCTCCTCAGGGCTGCTCTCCAGCCATTCCCCGCCCAGCCTGGAGTTGTGCTTGGGATTGCCCCGACAATTATCCAGCAGCAGCTTCGCTTTCCCTGCCAGCTGCCCCCCAAGACGCACACTGCAGCTTTCAGTAGCGCAGCAGCAGGGTGCACGCCGTTTTGCTGAGCACCCCTAAAGACGGCTCCTCTCCAAACACCACAACAGGGTTCTGGGAGGACCACTTCATGCCACTGGCCAGCAAGTTCCCCTCTCAGACTCGCACTGCTTTCAGAGCTGGCGGGACTGACCGGCTGGGTTGGGAAGCGGGCAAGGAAAAGGAGCTCTCTCTCAGTGGAGAAGTCCCCTCTCCATCTCCAGTATGCCCTGGAAGGACTCTGCGGTCATACCTGGTGTCCGGCACATATTTCAGGCTGTACACCGGGCGGTTTGAAAATCCACCACATTCCACCTTGAAATCTCTCTCCGGACACAGGCCCTGGAAATCAGAGGGAAAGTCGTTTCTTCACGTGTAATGGCGCAGAACTCGGTGTGGTCAGATACCATGAAAAAAGACAGAGACAAGAGACACACCCTCAGCAAAGCTCTTGCCTGTTCAGTAATGCTTATTTCAGAGGAGCTGCAGGATTGAAGGATCCCAAAACAGTCAGAGGAAAAGAAAACTGGAGAAAGCTCCCGCCAAGAACTCTGCCTGGGTTCACTGCCATCCATGCAGGTCTGGCCCAGGAGCTTTCTGCTCACCCGGTGACCAAACACCACCTTCTACTTTAGCGTAGAGGTCACTTGGTGCCCCAGGCTTGGGCATCTCACCGAGACCCTTCTTCATTTGCCTTGGTGTTGTCATCTGTCCTATTTCCCCACGGAACGTTTCCGTTCACACATCTGGAGATGAAGTTTTCATGGCACAAGCTGCCCGCAACGCTGCAGGATTACATGGGAGTGGTGCACCAACCTGTGCTACCTCAACTGGACAGCAGCCGAGTGACTTCCACGCTTTACCTTTCAACCAAAGCTGCTCGAGACCCGGCCAAGCCCTCGTCAGAGCAACAGAGACCAGGTAACAGCTTGTGAAGCCCGGCGGAGCACAGCGGGCCTCTGAAGACACCAGGCGAAGGAGGACACAGTGACCTGGTGCCACCTTGACTGCAACACCCACCTGGGTCTCCTTCACCTGCAGCGATGGTGGCGGGAGCAGCTGCAGGATCTCGTTCCCACCAGACTGTCCATATCCAGCTACACAGACACCTTGGAGTGGGGATGAAGAACCAGGGACACGGTGAGGGATGCTCCCCCCTACCTGGCCCCCCCTCCCTGAGCCAGATCCCTGGATCATAGTATGGTCCATCCTGAACCCTGGACGCGGAGCCCCAGCCCAGGCTGAACCCCAGTACAGCCCCAGCCGCTTGGCCCCGCTCCTGGGGTCCTCTCCCTACACCTTGGCCTTCCCTCTGGGGTCCTGGCCCAGCCTGACCCCGTGGCCCCACTTCTCCCCTCTCTGTGGCCCCAGCCTGGCCCTGTGGCCATTTTCCAACGCTGTTTAACACCTTCATAAGTGATCCGGAATGATGGGATCAAATGTACCCCGACAAAGTTTGCTGACGACACAAACTGAGTGAGATAGCGAACATTTGGGAAGGGAGAGCCACCCTGCAGGAAGACCTGGACGGGCTGGAAGAGTGGGCTAACAAGAACCTTACGCAGTTCAACAAGGACAAGCGTAAGGTCTTGCACCTGGAAAACATAACCCAGGAGTGCGGCACAGGCTGGGATCCACCCGGCCGGGGAGCAGCTCTGTGGGGGACAACAAGCTCAATACGAGTGAGCAGAATGCTGTTGTGGCAGAGAAAGCCAACGGGTTGCATCACCAGCAGAGAGAAAGAATCATTATCCCACTCTGCTCAGCGCTGGTCAGGCCACACCTGGAACACTGCGTGCGGTTTTGGTCCCCGCTACGCAAAAAAGCTGTGGTCGGGCTGGAGAGGGCCCAAAGATGCGCCACCAAGATGATCAAAGGATGGGGAATCCGTCCGTCTGAGGAAAGGCTGAGAGAACGGGGTTTGTTCAGCCTTGAGAAAAGGCGGCTCAGGGGAGACCTCCTCACCACGTTCCAGTATTTAAAGGGTGGCTACAAAGGAGGTGGAGACTCCCTTCTTACAAGGAGTTGCATGGAAAAGATGAGGGGTGATGGGTACAAGTTACTCCTGGGGAGATTCCAATTGGAGACAAGAGGAAAAATTGTCACAATAACAATCAGCTATTGGAATAATCTCATAGCATCACAGAATCATGGAAGGGTTTGGGTGGGAAGGGACCTTTAAAGGCCATGTAGTCCAACCTCCCTGCCATGTTTCCAGGGATGGGGCATCTCCCACCTCTCTGGGGAACCCAGGCCAGTGTCTCACCACCCTCAGTGTAAAACATTTCTTCCATAGATTTAGTCTGAATCTCCCCTCTTTCAGTTTAAAGCCATTACCCCCTATCCTAGCGCAACAGGCCCTGCTAAAACATCTTTCCCTGTCTTTCCTGTGGGCCCCTTTAAGGTACTGAAAGGCCCAAATAAGGTCTCTCCTTCTCTTCCCCAGGCTGAACAACCCCAACTCTCCCAGCCTGTCCTCCCAGCAGAAGGGCTCCAGCCCTCGCAGCATCTGCTCTGGACCTGCTCCAACAGGTCCATGTCTCTCTTGTGCTGAGGGCTCCAGAGATAGACCTGGGAATCTCCCCAGGGAAGTAGTGGGTTCCCCATCATTGAACAAGTTTAGGATTCATAGGGACAGAGTGCTGTGCCATCTTGCCTAGACTGGACTTGTGCCAAAAAAGGTGGGACCGGATGATCCCTTCCAATGTGGGATTCTATGATGATCAGAAGGTGCTGCGAGGGCTGAAGCCCCTCTGCTGGGAGGACAGGCTGGGAGAGTTGGGGGTGTTCAGCCTGGAGAAGAGAAGGCTCCGCGGAGACCTCAGAGCCCCTTCCAGTGCCTAAAGGGGCTCCAGGAGAGCTGGGGAGGGACTCT
>VUYV01000734.1:89908-103443 GCA_008711295.1 Anarhynchus alexandrinus | reverse complement strand
AGATGATGAGGGGACTGGAGCATCTCTCTGATGAGGAAAGGCTGAGGGACTTGGGGCTTTTCAGTCTGGAGAAGAGAAGACTGAGGGGGGATCTCATCAATGCTCATAAATCCTTCAAGGGAGGGTGCCAGGGGGATGGGAACAGTCTGTTTCCAGTGGTGCCCAGTGACAGGACAAGAGGGAACGGGCCCAAACTGGAACACAGGAAGTTCCATCTTAACCTGAGGAGGGACTTCTCTCCTGTGCGGGTGGCAGAGCAGTGGCACAGGCTGCCCAGAGAGGTGGGGCAGTCTCCCCCTCTGGAGCCATTCCAAACCCGCGTGGATGCTGTCCTGTGCCACTGCTGGAGGTGCCCCTGCTCTGGCAGGGGGTGGCACTGGGGGAGCTCCAGAGGTCCCTTCCAACCCTGACCATCCTGTGATTCTGTGATCCCCTCAGTCACCTCTTCAAATTACAGAACCCACATCTTCCAGTTTTCCCCTGAGTTCCTGACCCCAGGGCTCTTCTCTGGGCTTCCTGGACGGGTGATCCCTGGGCACGGGGTGCGACGTGAGACCTTAGCTGCTCTTCTTTCATCCTGTATTTTCTGTTTTCTGGTTCCTTGTCTGTTTTCTTCTGCCTTACTAATTAGAAGAGGCAGGATTTTTTCATTTTCTTTTTTTTTTCCAGAGAGCTTTTCCTTGGAAAAGTTGATCTGATAACACTGCATCAGCTTTGACGTAGTTTAGATTAACCAAATTCCTGGAGGATAGAGCAGCTGAATAGCACCAGGCACCACAGAAAAGCCCCGTGGTCAGGACCGGAGCAGAGCCTCGAACTTTACCCTTCTGCCTGGCAGCCCCCTGCCTGGACACTGCGGTGTCTTCCACCTCATATTGCTCATTTTGGGAGAAATGTTGTATTTGTTCCAATGTAGACAAAAGTCTTATTTTCTGACAAGGGCCAGTGTTTTGTTTGTGCTTCCTTCAGCTGTGTTGTCACGCTCATGCCAGCTCTTGAAGCAGTCAGTCTGAATGCACTTCTATTTATAGGAACTCGGTATTTTCACCCTAAACTGTCTTTTGACATAAACCCAAACAATTTTCAGCAGGTATGCTGCACAGGCGCTTTTCGGTGTGTCCTCACTGGCAGCTTTCGACTTGCACTGGAAGAACTGGGGGAGCAAGAATTACTAGGAAAGGAAAAAGATGTTTGGAAAGTACTGAGAAGTTACAGTTTTCCAAACTCCTTTGAGAACGTCGTTTTTAAATCGGAGATTGGAGAACACATGTACTTCATTTGGAGGAGGAACAGTATTATGGTTTTTTTTCCTGTCTTCTAAGTCACCACCTATAACATAAAGTGCTCGATGACCATGAACTTTGGAGAGTGATTTTTGGACAGTGAGTCCCCAACATAAGAAGGACATGAACCTGCTGGAGTGTGTCCAGAGGAGAGCCATGAGGATGATCCGAGGGCTGGAGCACCTCTCCTATGAGGAGAGGCTGAGAGAGTTGGGGCTGTTCAGCCTGGAGAAGAGAAGGCTCCGGGGAGATCTTCTTGCGGCCTTCCAGTCCCTAAAGGGGCTCCAGGAGAGCTGGGGAAGGACTTTTTAGTGGGGCATGGAGTGATAGGACGAGGGGGAATGGCTTCAAACTGGAAGAGGGCAGGTCTAGATTGAACATTAGGAAGAAGTTTTTCCCTGTGAGGGTGGTGAGGCACTGGCACAGGTTGCCCAGAGAGGGTGTTGAGGCCCCATCCCTGGAGGTGTTCAAGGCCAGGCTGGAGGTGGCCTTGGGCAGCCTGGTCTGGTGGGAGGTGTCCCTGCCTATGGCAGGGGGGTTGGAACTCGATGGTCTTGAAGGTCCTTTCCAACCTAAACCATTCTATGATTCTATGATTTCATGCAGAATAAGATTCTCTAGTTTGTGGGCAAGAACCTTATACGAAATGCTGGGTGGTTTTTTTTGAAATTGTGTTCTCTGACATGGATGTGTAAAATGACAGGAAAATAGAATGGAAGAAATGAAGTAAGTTAAATCCTGTCTCTTACCTGAGAACCAGATACCACAAATCACCGAGGTAAGGGAAAAACATTTATTATATCTGCTCTGGAGACAGTAACACAGGGTAGAGATACCTAAATTGGTGGTAGATGAGGTCACTGGGTGTTAGACAGCCTCACCGCCAAGAGCAGACCAATCCTCCGTGTGGTTTTTCCTACTTCTTGGCAGAATAAATTAGCCCAGCAAATCTGAAGCATGTGGATGTGCCGAGATCATCGGGGGGAATGTCGTCGTTCATTTTCCGGTTTGGGATTTTGAACATTCTCCCTTGTCTGCAGTCGCATTCCCATATTCTTTCAGTTAAGCTTATAAACCCATCTGACCTGGGAAAAATGTGCAAAGCAGTAAGAGGATAAGAGAGCCTTCATCCTCCGCACACTATTCTAAAATCTTTCTTTTTTCAACTTTTGTTCGTGTTTTTCGGTGAACGAAAAAAGTTCAAATCAAAGGAAAAGGTTAAAAAAAAAAAAAAGGGATTAAACATTCCAAAAGAGAAAAAAGGAGGAGCCATTCAGAAAAAGCCAAACTTTCTGAAATATTATCCTGAAGTGAGACACCAATTTTAACTCCAAAATTTCTATGGGAAACTGTTAAAAAGCGCCAGAAGGGATTAAAAACTTTTAAGCTCTACCTGCCGTTTCTGGTTAAGAGGCAGTTGCGACAAAGCTCTGTCTGCAGATTGCCTTTGAGGCAAAAGGAACTCGATTCGCAAGAGAGGAGGTCAGCACTGCACCGTGGACGCGCACTAAGGCGTTTCGTGGAAAGGGATGCCGAGAGCCTTGGTTAGAAGCTGTTCAATGCGCCTCTGTTTTGCCGGGTGACGTAGAGATTTGTGGGGATATCCCTACCTACGGATCCACTGAGCAATGGCGACCCTCACCTACGGTGAAAAGGCCAAAATCAAGAAGAGTAAAAGAAGCATTCCAGCGNCACCTACGGTGAAAAGGCCAAAATCAAGAACCAGCAGCTTTTCCCACGTTCCTCGCAGCTCTCAACACCTGGAATGGAAGAGAGAAAGGGAGAACGTCGTGCTCTGTGCACGTCAGGCGTTTCGGGCGCGAGAAAACGCTAATAGAAACAGCAGTTTGTCATGTTCAGATATTCGTAAGTGCACACGCTCAACCCCAAATGAGCAGATTCTCACAGGGATGCTCTCTCCCTTCTGCTCTCATGTTGGGTCTCCAAAGCACCTCCAGCACTGCTGCTTGGGAGCGATCGGCGTTCTTATCTTTATAAGAAACAACAAAAAGCCTCGAGGTATGCAGTGTAGAGGGTGAAGTGTTGCTATATAGGCCTGGAAACGGAGAGTCTTTGGGACGGCGTGGTAGGGCGCTTGAGGACATAACGACCGAGCAGGAAGGTTTCCCATGTGGTTTCCTGATAAGGGCACAGAGGAAGAAATATTGAAATATAGCGCTGAAGGAAAAGTAACACGAGCTGAACACCTACTTCAGCTAATGGCTGAGGCTTCAGTGCTGTAGTTAGTGTATGGATAAATAAGTATGAGAGGTTTTTTCATGGGGAAGCTGTAAAAGGGTTGACTCCTTCCAGCACACCTAAGCAACTGTTGAGGACACCCTGGCAGAAACCGAAAAGGCATCAACCGTTATAAAATCATAGAATCACAGAATGGTTTAGGGTGGAAGGGACCTTGAAGATCATCGAGTTCCAACCCCCCTGCCATAGGCAGGGACACCTCCCACCAGCCCAGGTTGCTCCAAGCCCCGTCCAACCTGGCCTTGAACACCTCCAGGGATGGGGCAGCCACAGCTTCTCGGGGCAACCTGCGCCAGGGGCTCACCACCCGCACAGCCAACAATTTCTTCCCAATATCTCACCTAAATCTCCCCTCTTTCAGTGTCAAACCACTCCCCCTCGTCCCATGGCTCCCCTCCCTGATCGAGTCCCTCCTCATCTCTCCTGGAGCCCCTTTAGGCACTGGAAGGGGCTCTGAGGTCTCCCCGGAGCCTTCTCTTCTCCAGGCTGAACCCCCCCAACTCTCCCAGCCTGTCCTCCCAGCAGAGGGGCTCCAGCCCTCTGATCATCTTTGTGGCCCTCTAAGTGCATTGAGAGGAGCAGAACATTGCCACTTGGGTCCCTTCCCCTCCATGCAAGCATGTGAAACGTCACCGCGGGTTGACATTTGAAGAGCAGCTGATTTGACATATAAACTGTTATCTGCTCCAAAGAGTTACGTTTCTGCAGTGCCAGTGGGCCCGTTAGTGCCCGAGCAGCTTGCCATTTGCCCGGTCAAATAAACAGCGGAAAGATCTAATAATTCTTCGTCAGCAGCGGAACTAATGAGCAAAGAGGGCTGGGGAAGAGCTCGAAGGCTGTCAGCTGTCGGGTGCTGATGGGTTTGGGGAGTACTGCCGAGTGACTGCGTGGTATTTCTTAATCAGCACGTTGGAACGCCTAATGTATAGGAAGGCAGAAGTGTATCTCTCAGAGGTACACGCCGGGATCGTATTTATTTATGTCCCGTCCTCTCAGAGCTGGAGCTCTGCTGGGTAGCTGTGTTGAGAGGAAGATTCTCCTAGGAGGGTTTTGATGAGCTCAGGAGACACCCCTCGTAAACCATCCTAATGAACTGCGCGCTGGCTGCTCGGCCCCTGCGCTTAATGGAATCGATCTGCAGCTCGCGTGGGTGCCCTGAGAACAGTCTGATGGAGTCAGGCGAGGCAAGCACAGCCGGAGCGATACAAAAGAAGGCGAGAGAAGAGGAAAAATAATAACCTGACGTGGCTAAATGGCAGGGGACAAAGAGAATCATTGACTTATAGAATCATAGAATGGTTTAGGTTGGAAAGGACCTTGAAGACCATCGAGTTCCAACCCCCCTGCCATAGGCAGGGACACCTCCCACCACACCAGGCTGCCCAAGGCCACGTCCAGCCTGGCCTTGAACACCTCCAGGGATGGGGCCTCAACAACCTCTCTGGGCAACCTGGGACAGTGCCTCACCACCCTCAAAGCGAAAAACTTCTTCCTAATGTTCAATCTAAACCTGTCCTCTTCCAGTTTGAAGCCATCCCCCCTCGTCCTATCACTACATGCCCCTGTAAAAAGTCCCTCCCCAGCTCTCCTGGAGCCCCTTTAGGGACTGGAAGGCCACAATGAGGTCTCCCCGGAGCCTTCTCTTCTCCAGGCTGAACAGCCCCAACTCTTTCAGCCTCTCCTCATAGGAGAGGTGCTCCAGCCCAGGAGAAGCCTGGACAAAGTCTGTGGTGACCTGAAAGTATAGATGGGGAACCGCTGAACTTGTCCAAGAAAAAACTCAAGCTAAGACAGGCTGCGTGATGCGCAGAGAGGTCCCACCCCACCGCACTTAGTGTGCAAAGAGGGAGGTGGTCCACCGTCAACACTGCCTCCAAATCCTTCCAGCTTGCAGTCTGGAGGGGCCCATCCGAAACGGCAGTGACGATTTTTCTTATTGTCACCCACCTAAAAGAAACCGAGTCTTTCACGGCGTGAAAAATAAAGAAATCATGAAGTCGCCCTGCGTTTCCCTGGGGAACAGGCTGCCAGCACAGCTCCTTGGCAGGCAGAGCCGAGACAGGCTGGATGAAATCCATGTCCCGAGATAAATTCGTCGCTCTGCTTTAGCTGCCGCGGTGGAAATGTTCAGCCTGTGTTGTGGAAAGGTGGTAGACTGGTGGCCCTGGTCAGAGGCTGTCGCGGGCTGCGTGGCTTGTTCCGATCATTAGGGGTCTGCTACATCGGCACAGCGGGAGTTCCCAAGCCGTCACTGAGGTCATGGTCCTGTTGGAAGAGGTGCTACCAAGACAGCAGGGAAGAGATGACAGCATATAGAAGGTGAAAGGTGGTTATATTTGCCTTTTTTTCCAACTTAGCAGGAGTCCTTTTTGCATTTCTCAACCCATTTTTCATTTCAAAGTTGGAAAGTGTTTTTGCAGTCTTTGTTAATTGCAGAGCTACCCCGCACTTGTGAATGCTCTGACTGTTTTCTGTCGCAAATATGTCCAAAATGAATTTGTCACCCTCACGCGATTCAAAAATTATGGCTTTTCCTACAAGATAAGACCGTGGCTCCCTTGGTTGCACATTTATTTGTCCTGCCCCTCTACTCCACTCTTGTGAGACCCCACCTGGAGTACTGCCTCCAGCTCTGGAGGCCCCAACAGAAGAAGGACATGGACCTGCTGGAGCGTGTCCAGAGGAGAGCCACGAGGATGATCCGAGGGCTGGAGCACCTCTCCTATGAGGAGAGACTGAAGAATTTGGGGCTGTTCAGCCTGGAGAAGAGAAGGCTCCGGGGAGATCTTAGAGCCCCTTCCAGTCCCTAATGGGGCTCCAGGAGAGCTGGGGAAGGACTTTTTACTGGGGCATGGAGTGATAGGACGAGGGGGAATGGCTTCAAACTGGAAGAGGGCAGGTTTAGATTGAACATTAGGAAGAAGTTTTTCACTGTGAGGGTGGTGAGGCACTGTCCCAGGTTGCCCCGAGAGGTTGTTGAGGCCCCATCCCTGGAGGTGGTCAAGGCCAGGCTGGAGGTGGCCTTGGGCAACCTGGTGTGGTGGGAGGTGTCCCTGCCTATGGCAGGGGGGTTGGAACTCGATGGTCTTCAAGGTCCTTTCCAACCTAAACCATTCTATGATTCTATGATTCTGTCCAGGCTGGATTACTCAGCTCCCACGTTCCTCAGTTCTCACTCACGGTCTGCACCAGCTGAACGCCCGACGGGGTGCAGCGAGGGCTGCCGAAGAGCCTGAGTGTCCACGCTGTGGACCGGGAGCAGAGGGAAGAGCTCCCCTGGGACTGCCGCCCTGACTTGAGGTCAGGCTGATCCCTTTTATATATTTTTAGTCCAGGTTTGTGTTATTGTTTGGTAGTATGGACCCGTAGCTCTGCTCCCCCACATCTCAGATCTGCCCGCACGTGTAGGTAGTGGCAGTTTTCCACCCAAACTCTGCTTCCAGTACCATTTTCCTCTCCTTTTCTGGGCAATCAGGGTTGAGGCTAACTTCCTTTCCCCATTTGTGCAGCCCAAACCATATAGAGCAATAATTATTACTATTCAAGGATGCGTATTTAGTTTTGAGAACTGCTTCCCGAGAAAAAAGCATGCATTTTTGGGGTTATAACCTTTCTCTATGGAGACAGCAGTAAGACATGGTTATTCCGATTACTTTGAGGACGCTGTTGCCAAGAACAGAACTTCTGATGGATTCAGCCACCTACAGCTGGTGACAGAGAAGAAAAGCAGACCTCAGACCCTTCCAATTACACGTTGACAGACTGCCAGTAACTTTTCTTACTGGTTCTTGGCAACATTACGGAGAAAGGGCAGATATAGCAAATCTTCTCTATATTCTCCCTTAGCATCTACACTAACACCCAGACAGATCTGCTCATCGGTATGAGGTTCAACAACGCCAAGTGCTGGGTCCTGCACTTGGGTGACAACAACCCCATGGACACTACAGGCTTGGGGCGGAGTGGTTGGGAAGCTGCATGGCAGAAGAGGACCTCGGGATGTTGGTTGACAACGGGCAGTGTGCCCAGGTGGCCAAGAAGGCCAACGACATCCTGGCCTGTATCAGCAATAGCGTGGCCATCAGGACTGGGGCAGTGATGGTCCCACTGTACCCGGGACTGGTGAGGCCCCACCTTGAGTCCTGTCTTCTGTTTTGGGCTCCTCAAGACAAGAAAGACATTGAGGCGCTGGAGCGTGTCCAGAGAAGGGCAACGGAGATGGTGAGGAGTCTGGAGCACACATCTGATGAGGAGCGGCTGAGGGATCTGGGGGTGTTCAGCCTGGAGAAGAGGAGGCTGAGGGGAGACCTTCTCGCTCTCTACAGCTCCCTGAAAGGAGGGTGTAGCGAGGGGGGGGTCAGTCTCTTCTCTCAAGGAACAAGTGATAGGACAAGAGGAAACAGCCTCAAGTTGTGTCAGGGGAGGTTTAGGTTGGATAATAGGAAAAATTTCTTCACTGAGAGGGTTGTCAAGCATTGGAACAGGCTGCCCAGGGCAGTGGTGGAGTCGCCATCCCTGGAGGTATTTAAAAGATGTGTAGATGTGGTGCTGAGGGACATGGTTTGGTGGTCGTTTTGGCAGTGTTAGGTTAATGGTTGGACTTGATGATCTTAAAGGTCCCTTCCAACCTAAATGATTCTATGATTCTATGATCTACAATAATATCTGTCTGGAAAGGGGCAGGTAACTTGGAAGTGATGTCATAAAAAAAAAAAAATCCACATATAAAATAATTCTGCCGTTATTAATGTCTGAAATGTAGGTTTTATGTAAGACTAAGTGCAGGCAATGTTGTACAAAATGTGCCATTTCTGTGGTATTTGTAAGGAAAGCAAAGTTATAGAACCGAGCATGCATTTTTTAGGAGATCTCTCCACCTCCAGCTAATTTAAATTCAGTAGCGCTGACAGATGCGGTGAAGGATGAAGCGTTATGATGTGGAAGTCGGTTTTCACAGTATTTGAGGGAACTAAGAAGAAAAATGGTAAAAGTAACCAGGACATACTGCTATGGAGAGCTGTGGACGGCCAGAGCAGAAGCTGGGAGGACAGTCATGGGTGAAAAACAAGATTATCTCCATGCTGCTGAACCAGGATTGATTCTGGATTCTAATAATGCTTTTGAGAGACAAATTTACACTTTGTGTACTTTACTAGTCAGGGGATACTTAGATGTTCTCTACTTACCGTTCTGCCATTGCATTTTTTCTCCCTACAATCATTGTTGAGAAAAATGGCGCTGACACATCCCTTTATTATTACATAGCTGCAGAAAGAGGCACAGGCTGGACGGGGAATGGCTGGAGAGCAGCCCTGAGGAGAAGGACCTGGGGGTGCTGATGGACGAGAAGCTCAACATGAGCCAGCAATGTGCCATCGCAGCCCAGAAGGCCAACCGCATCCTGGGCTGCATCAGAAGAAGTGTGGCCAGCAGGGCGAGGGAGGGGATTCTGCCCCTCTACTCCACTCTCGTGAGACCCCACCTGGAGTACTGCATCCAGCTCTGGAGGCCCCAACAGAAGAAGGACATGGACCTGCTGGAGATTGTCCAGAGGAGAGCCACGAGGATGATCCGAGGGCTGGAGCACCTCTCCTATGAGGAGAGGCTGAAAGAGTTGGGGCTGTTCAGCCTGGAGAAGAGAAGGCTCCAGGGAGATCTTCTTGCGGCCTTCCAGTCCCTAAAGGAGCTCCAGGAGAGCTGGGGAAGGACTTTTTAGTGGGGCATGGAGTGATAGAACGAGGGGGAATGGCTTCAAACTGGAAGAGGGAGGTTTAGATTGAACATTAGGAAGAAGTTTTTCCCTGTGAGGGTGGTGAGGCACTGGCCCAGGTTGCCCAGAGAGGTTGTTGAGGCCCCATCCCTGGAGGTGTTCAAGGCCAGGCTGGACGTGGCCTTGGGCAGCCTGGTCTGGTGGGAGGTGTCCCTGCCTATGGCAGGGGGTTGGAACTCGATGGTCTTCAAGGTCCTTTCCAACCTAAACCATTCTATGGTTCTATGATTTATATTAGTGAAATGCTAAAACGACAGATATTAGGAAAGGGCACTGGCTGGTGAGTAGAGGTAAAAGTAGTGAGGAACAGCCTGGCGAGTCTTTTAATTGATCCGTTTCATTCAAGACTTTTCTTTCCTTCTCCCCAAAAAGCTCTAGGGGAGCATGAAATGAAGATCTCAGGCTCCGGGTTCAAGACAAACCAAAGGGGAGACTGAACAAACCCATTGAGGGTTACAAAACACACAGAAACCACTTCTGCCTCAGGGGCTGAGTAATTAAGAGCTGAAAATAATTGAAGGCTGTGCCGGTATTAGTAGGAAATAGCATATGTGCCCTCTCTCTTCATACCTTTCCTTAGGTACCTGCCCGAGGCTGGGCTGGGAGGATTTGGGGCCGGATGGACTCTTGGGCTGATCCTACACAACCATCCTGATCCTTGTACATACAGGCAACGCTATTTCCCCGGCACGCTCTCCAGCTCTCAGCAGGTTGTGGCTCAGGACCTCCAGTCTTGTCCTGTCCAGTCCACATGACGTGGACAAGACCTTAGAGCAAGAGAAGATGTTTTGATGGCGCAGTGAATCACCTGGAGCATCTTCCTAGCTCTAGGAGACACAAACACGTCCCCTCAGTGCAGAAGGAGCATGAAGGAGATACATTTTCAACTTTCTGCCTTGCAAATTAGTTATTTTTGGAATTAGCGTTTGCATTCGGCGGTGTGAAACCCATCTCTCCTGAAAGGAGAACTTTACTGAAGCCAACACTGAACAGCTCCTTCCCTTTTGGTGGATCCCAGCACCTCTGTTTTTCTTAGAAATATTTTCCTTGCCATGTAATAGCAGGAAACTCATCCCTTAGTATGTCACCAGCTTGACAGGAATTTGGTCTTCTGGGTTAAAGGGAAGCAGAGAGTCCTATTCTTGGAACACCACTTCAAATTCTTTTGTACGTACAACAAATAAACTTCGAGTTTGGTTAGCAGCTTCAAAAGAAGAGTACAATCTACTGCTTTTCCCGTCTAATGGAAAAAAAATAGCAGCTATTGTGTTGGCCACGCAGTCTGAGGAGGAAAAACCCACAAAACCAATACAAGATGTTGCTATTTTTCAGCCGCGAAAGGAGGCTTTAACAGAAGGCACTATGGGGCTTATCTAGAACATCTCCTTTGGGACCAAAATCCTTCCACTTAATCTCCGTCCTGGACTATTCGTATACCCTCCCAGCTTTCTAAGGGCACCTTGTTCCTACCACGTGATGTACCGTCTTTCACTGACCCCTGGTCAGGAGCGTCTGAAGCCGGGTGAAGCTCGAGTCGCCAGCTGTCCTGGTTTGAGGTAAAACAACCGATTTTGTTCAGTAACTTCGCTTCTTAGCTGGGCCTCTTCTAACTACTGAATTTAACAGCATATTGTGCAGACAATGTTCACTTTCTCAGGGTGATAAGACCAATGTTTGTAGCTGCTGCCCAGGCATGGGATGCAGAGAGGTTCCTGCTTAGACTTATTGCTCTAACCCCCAAGGCCAACCAACTTTGTTGTTTGCCCCGTTGGAAGGTCAGAAGTGGAAAAGCGTAGTGGGGTCCCACCTGCGGGGAGGAGCGGACAGGACAGGTGACCCAAAACTGACCAACAGGGTATTCCATCCCATCTGCATCATGCTCAGTATAAGAGCTGAGGGGTCAAAGGGTCGGGGCTCTTCCTTCAATGGCCGACGTCTGAGGAGGACTCTGTTCGTCTGCCTGTGATCCCGATCCTGAATCCAGATCCGGAATCCGGTTCCCCTCCGTCACCGAGTCCAGCCTGGGACTGGCCCAGTGCCAGCTGGTGTCGTGATTGTCGTCTCGGGAGCTTGATACGGTTTTGTATATATTTTTCATTATTTCTTTTTATTTTATTATTACTATTTCATTAAAGTAGTTTAGTTCCTTCTAAACTCCTAAGTCTCTTTTTCCTCCTCTGCCTCTCTCTTTGAAGAGGGGTAGAGGGGAGCATCTGTCGGTCCCATCTGGGGTCCCCCAGGTCCCCAGTAGCCGATTTAGCCTAAATCATGACACCAGCAGAGCTGATCATTCACCAGAATCTGAACCATGGTCTCGCCATCTTACCTGACTGGTACTCCTTTAATGTTCGCACACTGCACTCTTCCACACAGGACGTTCCTGGGATAGACAAACGGACTGCTGCAAGGTCTACAGAGACGTCTGAAGATGTGGTGATCCATGGTGGTGGTACGCAACCGTGCCATCGGCTATTTGAGCACCCTGGTACAAATTTGGTCCGTTCCAGCTCACACGCTTGGAGCAACCCCGGGCATGGTCAGAGGTTCCAGCTGTGCGGGATCGATCCTTTTAGGCAGTTTGCATCCAACCGCCCCTTTTCTGAGGTTAAGACATTTCAGTAGTATTAACACAGACTCTGTTCACAGAGTCCCAGACTGGTGGGGGTTGGAAGGGACCTCTGGAGCTCACCCAGTCCCACCCCCTGCCAGAGCAGGGGCACCTCCAGCAGTGGCACAGGACGGCGTCCAGGCGGGTTTGGAATGGCTCCGGAGTGGGAGACTCCCCCACCTCTCTGGGCAGCCTGTGCCAGTGCTCTGCCACCCTCAAAGGAAAAAAGTCCCTCCTCATGTTTAGATGGAACTTCCTATGTTCAAGTTTGTGCCCGTTACCTCTCGTCCTGTCACTGGGCACTGCTGAAAAAAGACTGTTCTCATCTACCTGGACTGACCAAGGGACCTCCTGTGCTGCAAGATCCTANTCTTCTCCAGACTGAAAAGCCCCAAGTCCCTCAGCCTTTCCTCATCAGAAAGATGCTCCAGTCCCCTCATCATCTCCGTAGCCCTTTGCTGGACCCTCTCCAGCAGTTCCCTGTCCTTCTTGACCCGGGGAGCCCAGAACTGGACACAGTGCTCCAGATGTGGCCTCACCAGCACCAGTTGGTGTCAGTGCCTTGGGCACATAGGCACAGCCCTGTGGTGTATCTCTCTAGAAGCTGCAGAGACACTTCCATTTGAGTTTTTGACCCTCAATTTTCATGCATTTTGCCCATTTTATATAGTGTATGAGAAACACTGCTGTTTATGCCGGGAGGAACTGGATATAGTTCTTCAGGAACTCATCTCTGTGCCCAGAGATGGCAACAGTGAAGCTCAGGTGCTGCCTGTGTAGTGCTCAGTTGCAAAAGACGAAATAAGCTGAAATCCTGAATTTGCATCCTCGTGTCTCCTCTAATGACAGCAGCGTCCCCCTCCTGGGTGCTGCCACAGTGCAAGCACGAGAGGCGTTAGGTACTAGTAACTGCATATTTTTGAGTGAATGTTAATGTGTATCCGGATGGCAAATCCCTAAGGTCTTGGTAACCAATCTTCTTTATGAATGGTTGTCCATATCCACACACAAACGTGGGTAATTAATTCTCAGCAGGTCCTACGCTCAGGATGGGACCACAGAAGACGACTTGGAAAGTGATGAGTTCAACGGTTGAAGAGCCGCGCTCTCTATGAGAAGGTTCTATCAAGAGACGTCTTTCAAGATGTACTGACTGATGACTGCTGCCCATGGCAGCGACACGAAAAGCATTAATGCTGTAGGAGAAAAAGGGTTAGAGGACCCATTATCAAACTGAACCCACTATCAGAGCCCTCACCTGGGGATGGGATGACCCCTTACTGTGGGAAAGCTGGAAAATATTGTGCACTGAACTTCCATTAGTGCTGGGAGATAAGATTTAAGGCTGCTCTGGACAAGCAAAGAAGAAAGGCTGCCCCTCTACTCCACTCTCGTGAGACCCCACCTGGAGTACTGCATCCAGCTCTGGAGGCCCCAACAGAAGAAGGACATGGACCTGCTGGAGCGTGTCCAGAGGAGGGCCACAAGGATGATCCGAGGGCTGGAGCACCTCTCCTATGAGGAGAGGCTGAAAGAGTTGGGGCTGTTCAGCATGGAGAAGAGAAGGCTCCAGGGAGACCTTATTGCGGCCTTCCAGTCCCTAAAGGAGCTACAG
>VUYV01000734.1:40139-69064 GCA_008711295.1 Anarhynchus alexandrinus | reverse complement strand
GACCTTGAAGATCATCTCATTCCAACCCCCCTGCCCTGGGCAGGGACACCTCCCACCAGCCCAGGTTGCTCCAAGCCCCGTCCAACCTGGCCTTGAACACCTGCAGGGATGGGGCAGCCACAGCTTCTCGGGGCAACCTGCGCCAAGGGCTCACCACAGATTCTTCCCAATATGTCCCTGTCTCTCTTGTACTGGGGAGCCCAGCACTGGCCACAGCACTCCAGCTGTGGCCTCGCCGGTGCTGAGCAGAGGAGAAGGATCACCTCCCTCAACCTGCTGGCAACATCTTTGTCTATTGCAGCCCAGGACACCATTCACCTTCTGTGCTGCAAGGGCAGAAGGATGCTACTACATTTTCTTGCCTTGAAGACTCGTAGAAAGATGTGTGGGGCCAAACAGGACCCTTGCAGTGACCTCCCCTCCTTTCTAACAGCAAGAGCTGGAGGATTTGGTTCATGGTGGGACACTGCACATCTGCCTCTCCTTCTCAGGAGGGCTCAGCTCACCACCAGCTCAAGGAGCAAACCTCACATGGGAAAAGCACCTTCCAGGGCGTGATGTCTCCCCTGCTCCCACCAGCCTGGGGCAGAGGGACCAAGGAGAAGTCTCTCGGCAGCAGGAACGGGGAGGAGGATCCCTCTTGATCCTTCCTTGCCCGGTTGGGTGAAAGGAGCCATCTTATCTCAAACACAGCAACGTCACTTCTCTGAAAGGACAGGTCACCAACCTAGGACATGGGAAAGGAGACCTCCCAAAGCAGAGGCCTGCAGGGAAGACCAATGGTTCCATGACCGCTGGAAGACCCTTAAAGACGCCCAGCTCCTGGCGGGGTTTGCAGCTGTGCGGATTTCCATGGAAGAAATGGTGAAGAAAGCCATCAAGCAGGGAAGTTGCGGTAGGGCATGACTTGGGAGTGGCTTCCCAGCTGCTCCCCGGGGCTCCCTGCGGTTCAGGCCATAAGGTTTTTCTTCTTCTGTGTACAAAAAAATTCTCCCCTTCCCCCNCCCTTGACTATTTTCAGACTCTCCCAGCACGACAAACACACAGCGAATGTCACGTGGCTCTCCGGGAGCGAAAGGATGCAGGCGAAAAGCAGGAAAATCTATGCAAAAAGCAGAGGGGAAAAAAAAAAACCCCAGACGTCCGCGTCACCGAGTGCTGCGCTGTTGGTGCAAACGATGAAAAATGGTGTTAAACCCCCGAGACAATGAGGAGTTCGCTCTCCGGGTTCTGGGACTTCTGCGGAGACAGGTCCCGGTGGAGAAGTTGTGTGTCTGGGGAGTTCGCCTGTAGGGACAGCCACTTCTCAACCTGCAGGTTCACTTTTATTCTCTTAAAAAAAAATAAATAAATTATCAAAACGAGTATCACTTTACTGCAGATGTCGTGACATTTCCAACCCAGATTTCCCTGGCTTTTAGATCTATAAAGAGTCCTGGAAACCTCACGGCTTCGTATTTCCCTGCTGTGATGCTGCAGCAAGATCCCCTGTGAGCTGACCAGAACTGAACTGCTTTAAAGAGAGAAGAAGTGTCCAGCCCCATCACCTTGGTGACTCCAAACATTTCCAGGTGCAGACCGTCCCGCGTGGAGAAATACGAGAGGCAAGATGACCTACCCCTGAGTATGGCTCTTTCCTTCCTCGTTGGCTTTGGAGGAGCCCAGCTGGAGGGCTTGGCCCTGGTGGGTGAGAAGGGGGGAGACATCAGCTGTGGGGGTGTTGCTTGTGGTGCTCAGGGGTTTCTTTGGAGGCTTTTGGGTGATCCCGTTGAGCGTTGTGCTTTATTAGGGGGAGAAGGTACCCTTGGGTGCCTTCCCCGTGGAGCACCCTGGTGGGTGAGGCTTTCGCTTCACGCCAGGTAGAAACGGGCGAACCAAAGCAGAAAACAACAAAAGCAAAAGTATTTTGAAGTTCTTGTGTTCGATGGCGAGCATAAGGGAACCGCGGAAAAAGAACATCTGCTTTTGGAAGAACTTCCTGCAGAAGAGTTCTGATTGCAAAACAGATTACATAAACCCTTATCTCCTTTTAAGCTATTATTATAATGGCACTTGAAACAATCTGGCCTGTGCTCTGCATCCATGTGCGCGTAATTTGCACGACATATAAGCTCATGACCCACTTGGGAAGGGCGTCTCAGGCACGAAGGAGCAGCCGGTCAAGGGGGAGAGGGCTCTCACGACGGAGAGGGGGACCAGCAGATGGATGTGGGCGCTGCTAAGCTCCTCGGGGTGCACGCAGTTTTGGCTTTATGCAAAACCTGACGTCTTTTGACGTGATTTTCTGGTTTTATTTCTAGTGGGAGGTGTCCCTGCCTATGGCAGGGGGGTTGGAACTCGATGATCTTCGAGGTCCTTTCCAACCTAAACCATTCTATGATTCTATGATTTCATTTTGAAATCAGGGGAAAAAAAATAAATAAATAATCAAATCATGGTTTTCCTGCAAGATTTCTGTTGAGAAAGGAGAGTGGTCTGAGCCGCTGAGATGTGGAGGGGCTGGAGAAGGTGGGCTGACGTCCCCGAAGGTGAGGTGGAGAGCACTGGAGGGATTTAAGGACAATAATGAGGATTAGGTGAGGAAATTTGCTGCTTGGATGGAGAGGAAAGTATTCCCCAGTGTTTTTCCGGCTGACCTACAGATTGGGTGCGGGGTGGATTTAGGGGTTCACATTCATAACCAGACTGTGTCTCACGGCTCGGAAATACCCAGCCACATCTGGAAGACTCGTGCTTGGCGTCGGCGGGTTCTTCTGCTCGGTGTAATTCTGATTTATTTTCTGTTTCCTATAAAACCGAGACGAAGGGTTGGAGCAGAAAACGCATTACGCGAACGCGATGCCTTGTAAAAAGGCAGCTGCATCACCCTCTGGATGTCGGTGTAATGCTATTGCTGCAGATAACAAATAATATTAGCTGGGAATGGTCTCTAGCTGTTAGGCAGAATTATTTTCTTGTCAAATGTGATGAATGAGGGAAGCGGAGAAGGCTTTGGCATCCTACCCTGGTAGTTCTGTTCTGTAATGTTATTCTGAAAGCCGATGGAAGCCTCTCTGCCTTGCCTGCTCCAGTCTTGCCCTTGGGTGCAGATGTTAAGAGCCAACCGAGGTCTTTACTTCCCTCTCGAGCGGCGAACGGCGTCAGGCTTTACCCGGGTAACAAAGTCCGGTTCCTCAAAGTAAAGGAACAGCTCACATTGTACGAGGGGAAAACTATTTAAAAACTATGTAAAATCCTTTGGGTGGACTTCCTTCTTTTACATGGTCCTGCCCCCAGCGAGGTGCTGCACCAGGGCTCTTCCCTTCTCGGGATGTCCTAGAAACCTCCCCTCCTCCTTGAGACTAAATCTCAGCAATGCCATGATGTGTGAAGGGGGACAAAAGTCCAAGTAATGGCTTTATATTCATAGAATCATAGAATTGTAGAATGGTTTAGGTTGGAAAGGACCTTGAAGATCATCGAGTTCCAACCCCCCTGCCATAGGCAGGGACACCTCCCACCAGACCAGGCTGCCCAAGGCCACCTCCAGCCTGGCCTTGAACACCTCCAGGGATGGGGCCTCAACAACCTCTCTGGGCAACCTGTGCCAGTGCCTCACCACCCTCACAGGGAAAAACTTCTTCCTAATGTTCAATCTAAACCTGCCCTCTTCCAGTTTGAAGCCATTCCCCCTCGTCCTATCACTCCATGCCCCAGGAAAAAGTCCTTCCCCAGCTCTCCTGTAGCTCCTTTAGGGACTGGAAGGCCGCAATAAGGTCTCCCTGGAGCCTTCTCTTCTCCAGGCTGAACAGCCCCAACTCTTTCAGCCTCTCCTCATAGGAGAGGTGCTCCAGCCCTCGGATCATCCTCGTGGCCCTCCTCTGGACACGCTCCAGCAGGTCCATGTCCTTCTTCTGTTGGGGCCTCCAGAGCTGGAGGCAGTACTCCAGGTGGGGTCTCATGAGACTTCCTGAGATAAAGGCACTTGTTCTGGAGTGATGCCTCCTGGGTGCAGCTCCTGTAGACGGCTCCTGTGAAGGACACAGAAGGGACACCTGCGGCTTGGGGGAGGTTGATTCCCTTATAACGAAAACAACTTCTAAGAAATGGCAGGTGGTGTTCGTTTTTTGTTCATTTTTTGGGCTTTTTCACGTCAATTTGCCCATGGGTGTTGGAAGGGGAGGAGCGGCGCTGCTGGTGGGTCTCAGCATCTCACCCCTGTGGCTGCGGAGGCTGATTTCCCACCACGCTTCGTGGTTACAAGCCATCACCCAGGACCACCATGGGATTTTGATGGCAGCTGGTAACATCCTCCGCACCGGCGCTGGGGGAAACCTGAATGCATCCTTTCTCCACGGCTTAATTCTTCCTTTCCTGATGACTCTCCGAGGGGAGAGCACAGCACTCCCCCTTTCCTCGCAGACGGTGCTCACTCTTCCTCCAGAGAGTAATGAACTTTGAATCCCTCTCTAGCGCCCCATCCCAGAGCTTTGGAAGGAGTTTCCAAGCGGTGGATGAAAAAAGGCACGCAAGCCCTGCTGAGTTGGGGGATACCCCTCTGGGCTAAGAGCCTCCATGATGCCGGGCTCTGCACAGCTCCCTGCTCGATGTGCTGGCTGCTTCCGATCCTCGGGGTGCTTGGAAAAATCACAGCATCCCAGACTGGTCAGGGTTGGAAGGGACCTCTGGAGCTCCCCCAGTGCCACCCCCTGCCAGAGCAGGGGCACCTCCAGCAGTGGCACAGGACGGCGTCCAGGCGGGTTTGGAATGGCTCCAGAGGGGGAGACTCCCCCACCTCTCTGGGCAGCCTGTGCCAGTGCTCTGCCACCCTCACAGGAGAGAAAGCCCTCCTCAGGTTGAGCTGGAACCTCCTATGGTCACGTTTGTGGCCGTTCCCTCTTGTCCTGTCACTGGGCACCACTGGAAACAGACTGTTCCCATCCCCCTGGCACCCTCCCTTGAAGGATTGATAAGCCTTGATAAGGTCCCCCTCAGTCTTCTCTTCTCCAGACTGAAAAGCCCCAAGTCCCTCAGCCTTTCCTCATCAGAAAGATGCTCCAGTCCCCTCATCATCTCCGTAGCCCTTTGCTGGACCCTCTCCAGCAGTTCCCTGTCCTTCTTGACCCGGGGAGCCCAGAACTGGACACAGTGCTCCAGATGTGGCCTCCCCAGGGCAGAGCAGAGGGGGAGGATGACCTCCCTCCACCTGCTGGCCACACTCTGCTTGATGCTCCCCAGGATGCCATTGGCCTTCTTGGCCACCAGGGCACATTGCTGCCTCATGGGCATCCTGTTGTCCACCAGGACTCCCAGGTCCCTTTGCACAGAGCTGCTCTCCAGCAGGTCACCCCCAACCTGTACTGGTGCGTGGGGTTATTCCTCCCCACATGCAGTACCCTACACTTGCCCTTGTTGAACTTCATAAGGTTTCTCTCTGCCCAACTCTCCAGCCTGTCCAGGTCAATCCATGCAATCAAAACAGTAGCTGAAATTCATATATTTAGGGCTATGTTTTTTTCTTGGGGGAAGGACTTTTTACTGGGGCATGGAGTGATAGGACGGGGGGGAATGGCTTCAAACTGGAAGAGGGCAGGTTTAGATTGAACATTAGGAAGAAGTTTTTCCCTGTGAGGGTGGTGAGGCACTGGCCCAGGTTGCCCCGAGAGGTTGTTGAGGCCCCATCCCTGGAGGTGTTCAAGGCCAGGCTGGACGTGGCCTTGGGCAGCCTGGTGTGGTGGGAGGTGTCCCTGCCTATGGCAGGGGGGTTGGAACTCGATGATCTTCAAGGTCCTTTCCAACTTAAACCATTCTATGATTCTATGATTCTTGGGAACACTTGTCTCTGCAAAATGACTCGTTGAGAGGAGTAGAGCAATCCTATATATATCAGGGGGGAATGCTGGAAGGATTTGGTAGTGGTAATCTCTGTTTGATGATGGTGCAGCCAATACAGGATTATTATATCGAGTTTTTATGACAACCCTTCAAGAAGAATGTTAAAACATAAAGAGGGTTGGGAGAAAAATCGTGAGAATGGTTAAAATTTTGGAGAACACGTATTACAATGACAGCCTCTGGGCACCCATTTCCTAAAGAAGAGTTTGATCATCTCACTTGTGAAGTTACAGGGACAACAGGGATTTGGTGTCAGACAGAAGATGAAATGAGATCTTACGGCTGGAAATGAGTAACATCAGAGTGCAAATTGCTTCATTTTTTAACTGTGCAAGTAATAAAAACAACATTTTACTGGTCGTTGTGAACGGTTTTTTGCTGCTAAATGCTTTGCTAGGAGGGGATTTCAACTGAAAACTCTCCTCTCATCCAACTAGAAGTGATGGAGCTTTGGTGTGCAAGGAGACATCCGCTCTCTCAGACCCAAAGGCCACAGTCTGCAAAAGTTGGGACCAAAGGAAAATTAATGATCCCTGGCACCCACTCTCTAACCCTGGAAGTCCCCAAAGCTCATTAGAGACATCCTGGTCCCACAAAAGCTCTTCAGGCACCTGAACTTGGTGTGCTTGTTAGTGTGTCTGCAGGATCCAACATAAGTCCCCAACATACGAAGGACATGGACCTGCTGGAGCGTGTCCAGAGGAGGGCCACGAGGATGATGCGAGGGCTGGAGCACCTCTCCTGTGAGGAGAGGCTGAAGGAGTTGGGGCTGTTCAGCCTGGAGAAGAGAAGGCTCCGGGGAGATCTTATTGCGGCCTTCCAGTCCCTAAAGGGCCTCCAGGAGAGCTGGGGAAGGACTTTTTACTGGGGCATGGAGTGATAGGACGAGGGGGAATGGCTTCAAACTGGAAGAGGGCAGGTTTAGATTGAACATGAGGAAGAAGTTTTTCCCTGTGAGGGTGGTGAGGCACTGGCACAGGTTGCCCAGAGAGGTTGTTGAGGCCCCATCCCTGGAGGTGTTCAAGGCCAGGCTGGACGTGGCCTTGGGCAGCCTGGTGTGGTGGGAGGTGTCCCTGCCCAGGGCAGGGGGGTTGGAACTCAATGATCTTCAAGGTCCTTTCCAACCTAAACCATTCCATGATTCTATGATTCTATGATCCCTGGTGGAAACCTCTTTCTCAACGTGTGTGCAGCTCTCCTCTCTTGTGAACAGGGGATCAGCGCTGAGTTTTCATGTGCTAAAAAACTCACAGGCGTCTTTTGTTCCCTCTCTGGACGCCATGGTGCCTCCTTCTTTGGAGCAAAAGACTATGCCCGAGTGTGGTGGACCCTTTTAGGCAACCAAGGTGATGCCATGCCAATGCCTTCAGTGACTCTCACAAGCTCACGGGTGCTGCTGACACACTTGTGATAGAGCTGATGCTCTGCATGTTGGGGACTCAATGTCGTGGGAAACACTGAACGTTTAAATAACATTTTAAAAACAATGTCTTCCACCAAAATCATCTGCTATGGTTCGATGAACTCTTTCTTAACTGTCTTTCAATTAGTTCCCAATCTATGTGTACATTTTTGGTGGTGGACGGTGCAGGAGAGTGACCATGTCACCTCCTTGCCCACCTAGCAACGTTTTCTCCTCTCGAGCCCCCTTTGCTGTGGAGGTCCTCTGCTCAGAGGTGGCCAAGAGCATTGAAGGCTGGTCACAGGAGGCTAAAGATGTTTCTACACTGGAAATGGAGACCCTTCTAGTCTTACATGGGCTGTCAGAGCAATGGGTTGAATCAGCATCTCAAGTTAAAAATGATAGCGGAACAATGAGTGAGGAGATAGTCCAAACCTTCCCCCAGATCCCTGTTGCAGACCCCAACACCTTTAAGGAGCTTTGAAAGGTTCTGTTAAGCAGCTGCCGTAGGGAAGACGTATATTTCAGCACGTTAATCTTCAAAAAAATTCAGTCATGTTTCAAAAGGTCAGAGATGCTCATTCACCCCCAACTATCTGCCTGATCAGGAGGAAAAAATGAACTAAATAAGCTCCAGATAAACCATCATGCTTTCTTGATAGCACCCCTGCCTTAAATTTGAGGTCCGTGGTGTCTTAGTGACTTCACATTGGCTTTCATTGGCCCTGTGGCCAGCAGGGCGAGGGAGGTGATTCTGCCCCTCTACTCCACTCTCGTGAGACCCCACCTGGAGTACTGCCTCCAGCTCTGGAGTCCCCAACAGAAGAAGGACATGGACCTGCTGGAGCGTGTCCAGAGGAGAGCCACGAGGATGATGCGAGGGCTGGAGCACCTCTCCTATGAGGAGAGGCTGAAAGAGTTGGGGCTGTTCAGCCTGGAGAAGAGAAGGCTCCGGGGAGACCTTATTGTGGCCTTCCAGTCCCTAAAGGGGCTCCAGGAGAGCTGGGGAAGGACTTTTTACTGGGGCATGGAGTGATAGGACGAGGGGGAATGGCTTCAAACTGGAAGAGGGCAGGTTTAGATTGAACATTAGGAAGAAGTTTTTCACTGTGAGGGTGGTGAGGCACTGGCACAGGTTGCCCAGAGAGGTTGTTGAGGCCCCATCCCTGGAGGTGTTCAAGGCCAGGCTGGACGTGGCCTTGGGCAACCTGGTCTGGTGGGAGGTGTCCCTGCCTATGGCAGGGGGGTTGGAACTTGATGGTCTTCAAGGTCCTTTGCAACCTAAACCATTCTATGATTCTATGATTCTATGATAATGCGGGAACCTGTAAATCAGGCGGTTGGATGTAAGAGGTGGTTGATGGCACCGTATTGCACACGGGCACCGTTTCACCCAGCGGTACGTGCTGCATTCTGAATTTATGTTTAATGTTTCCCGCGGTTCTGCAGGCCTGTAAAGAGATTTTGTAGTTTCCTCACCCAGGAATAACAGCCCAGGGTCACCGCCGTCGTTTGCAGGGAAAATAACTGCCACCGCCCCTGAAACTCTTAAATGGAGGAATTAAAATAATGCGTCTTCCACGGTGCAATGCGGAGGGGAAAGCGTAAAGAAATGTGGCACCGCTCCAGTTCAGCTTTATTTCGTGCATTTTCAGCTTTATTTCGTGCATTTTCAGCTTCATTTTGTGCATTCACGGCTTTGTTTAGTGCTTCGGGGATTTAGTCACTGCAGGATAGAAACCAAACTAGAAAATTATAAATATTACAGCAAGTTTACTAAAAACTTCACTGAAATGCATTAACAGAGGACGTACCACAGTTCAGGGGAACCAAACAAAACTCTAAAGGTGATGATGTCTTAATTAACCAGAGGACTGAAATAATAAATGGCACGAGGCTTCTGCACTGCTGTAAATTTTACCCAAATGAATAACATTTTTTAGAAAGGGGAAAGATTTTCACAAAAACAAACTTTTTAACTGCAGATTTTACTTCCTTGTTCCGTAAAGTGTAAATGACGGGGTTCAACAAGGGAGTTAAAATGGAGAAGACAACGTTGCTCATGACATGGACATCAACGGGGATGTCCGCTCTGTAGGACACATACGCCACAGCGATGGAGAAGTAGTAAGTGCCCACCACAAGCAGATGGGAAGTACACGTTGAAAAAGCTTTCACGCGTCCTTCTTTGGAGTTGATCTTCAGTACGGAGAGGATGATGTGGATGTATGAGAGGGTGACGAGCAACAGAGGGACGACCGACACGGTCATAGCGATGGAGAACCCCAAGAAGGTCTGGAAATCAGCACTGAAATCCGGGCAGGCGGCTTGTACCACTGCCAGGTGGTCACAAAAGCAGTGGTGAACCCTGGTTGTGTCCCTGTAAGCTAGCCGAGAGGTCTGCGTGATGACAGGCACGGGTACGAGCAGCGCAGTGATCCAGGCGCTCGCCGCCAGCTGGATGTTCGCTCTTCTTGTCATCTTGGCCTGGTAATGGAGGGGGTTGCAGATGGCTTCGTAGCGGTCGTAAGCCATGACCAGCAGGAGAAGCGCCTCGGTTACCGTCAACCCGTGAAAACTGTACATCTGCAGAAAACAGCCCTGAAACGAGATGGTTTTAGCGTTGGCCAGGAACATCACCAGCATTTTGGGGATGGTGGTGGTTGTGAATAGCACGTCCAACACGGAAAGGTTGATCAGGAAAAAGTACATGGGTTTGTGGAGCGTGCGGTCGACCACAACCACGGTGATGATAATGGCGTTACCAACCAGGATCAGCAGGTAGAACAGCAAGAACACAACAAAGAGGGAGGTCTGGAAATCCTGGAGAGCTGGAAACCCCACCAAGAAAAAGACTTTAGTGGAAGCGTTGCTGCTGCAGCTCTCCATGGTGGGGCTGGTCAAAACACCTGCGAGGAGGAAGAGGGAGTAAGGAAACAAGCTGATGTGCAGGAAGACGTTTCTCTGAGGAGCTTTGCAGAAGTTCTGCAAGGTCCAACTTAGTTGGGTGAAACTGAGCACATTGCAAGACACAGCTCGGCCCCTCTTGTCTCTAACCCACAACTAAGATGATTTGGATTCTCTGTTGACGATGTGGATGACGCCTATAGGTGGCACGCTTCTTCGGCTTTGGGCATGATTTGTCTCACCTAGCTTTGGGTGCTCTCCGTGCAGAGCCTCCCCCATCTGCACTGGTCATCCTGGGTCCCTTTTCTGGTCTGTGGGGAAAAGGAGCATTTTGGGGGGACGCAGCCCCGTTCTGCACCGAGGAGGAGATGAGCAGCTTTGTGGAAATACCCATTTCTCTTCTCTAAGGGAATTCGGGGAATTAGCTCAGAAGCAGTCAATCAGCCATCTCTCTTTTGCCAGATTATGGCAATCTTTGCTGCCCAGAGTCATTCTCATCACCGTTTTCCATGCCCACGTTACCTCTGGTGGGCTACTTGCCGCTCGCTGCGTTTCCCACGGTCATTGCAGCGCACAGTCCATTTCTGCCGCTGTTGCTGAAATTCAGATGAAAACGCAGAATTTCTTTTGACTTCCAGGTCATTTCCTGGTACATAAAAGCAAAGGAATTTTCGCAGTAATTTTTTTGTTTTGTTTTGGCTGATGTAGGTCAGCATCATGTCTTTTACCACCACGGTAAGAAATGTGTAAGAGATTCATGAAGTTCAAAGACACCGTAATAAAAAAAAATAGGAATAAGTATCCATCAGTGACTTCGGCTCTGATGGAGGAGGACGTGATGTGCGACAGTTTACAGCCCTTACATATCTTTATTTTACATAATGAAGCTCTACGGTTGCATTATTCATATGAAATTGTGATACTTTTTTGGGTTTCTCCAGGAAGGGTAAGAAAGAGCACATCGTACTTTTCCATTTATTTTACATTATGAGCTTTCAAGACTTCTGAGTTACACAGATTTTCTTCCCTCTCAATAGAAATACTTCCTTTGTCACTCATAAAGATTTAATGCAGATTAGAAAGGAGTGTTCTGCCCAAACCCTATGGAATACGCTTGTTTGCTGTAGCAAAATAAAGCAATATTTTGGAGACTTCCAGCATCTTCTATCCAACCCATGAAACTGCTGCTGCACTTTCATAGGTGCAAATTCCTTTGGAATTTATTGATTTTCTCTAACATTGAGTAAATCAAAACTAAGAGAATGTTCACAAGAAAAAAAACACCCTTGTTTTCATTAGGTTTATGCCAAAAAAAAGATGGCAAAATGAAGCTAAATTAATTTTTTCTGCCTTTTCTTGGTTCCCATATTCCAATTTAAGAGAAGGGAAATAAAGCTCTCTTGGAAATGTTTTGTGCTTGGCCACAGGTGGTTGAGAGTAATGGTTGGTCTCATGCAATTTCCTAACATTATTAAATCTCTGGTAATTTTTAGATAGTTTTACCTTTCACCCAGAAAGTCATCTCCATAACCATATAGGAGAGATCCATTTAATATTACAAGTAAATAGATTTTCTGCCCCACTGAGAATTAAATATAATTGATATTTTGTTTACTCTCTACCTCTCATCTAATCTACCTTTCTCCATTTCTCTTTCTTGTTATTATTTTTTCCAAACTAGTAAGCTTCAAGGATGTAATTTGTATAAACAACGCCGCGCTATTAAAAAAACCCCAAGATAATGTATTGTATTGAATTAAAATTGCCAGCATGTAATGTCCTTAAAATTAGCATTGATTGGAAGTTGTTTTCAGACATAGTAGATCAAATTCTCATTCTTTGGAGCTTGTTGACGTGTATTACAATAATATTTTTCCATTTTGGGCCCCATGAGAGAAAAGCAAATCAAAATGAAACACTTAATTAGTCAGAAAAATATTATCGTATTAACAGAATCGTAGCAACAATAACTCACTCGCACTTTGAAGTTGTAACAAGGTCTTCTCCTTCCTTAATGTTATCCTTAGCGATAAGTGCAAAGCTCCTGCAATAAATCAACGGGGAAAGCCACTGCCGATATTGAATGTATTTGAACGTGCTGCCCGGCTCCCCCCCTCCCCCCAAGAGATGTTCCCCAGAGATGCTCTCCGTGATGTTTTCTTGCCTTGAGCTGGGAGACCAACACGTCATTTTCCTGATAGAGCATCTCAACAGTTTTGAGTCCCCCTGTTGCACGCCGCAGGTCACAGCAGGTGGAGATCGTACAAACAGATTTTCATAGACAAGAGTTTTCCACCACATGAAGTTCGTTGTGTGGTGGAAGCGCGTCATTGTGTCAAGCGAGGCCTGGGCAACGGCTGGTGGAGAAACGCTGGAGGAACACCAGTCTTTCTTCCCATATCTAGAGGAACTTCCAATGGTTTAATATTGACCCTTCCTTTGGTATTTCCTTTCAAATGCCTGAGTCGCGTTCTGGAGCATATGAAAGTCTCCATCTCCCCCCTCTACACCACCGGAGGCATGCACTGAAGACAGAATCATAGAATCATAGAATTGTCTAGGTTGGAAGAGACCCTTGGGATCATCGAGTCCAACCATCTGCCCTACTCTACAAACTTCTCCCCTACACCATATCCCCCAACACCACATCTAAACGGCTCTTAAACACCTCCAGGGATGGTGACTCAACCACCTCCCTGGGCAGCCTATTCCAACGCCCGACCACTCTTTCGGTGAAAAATTCTGTGAAAAATTCTTTCCGAAGATGTAGCGCACAGCCAAGGCAGAGGAACAGCTCTCGGGTAGAACCAGCAGCTCTCTCAAATGTGGGCATGCCCGAATGCAAACACAGCCATGGAGGATCCTGTCCTGTCTCTCTTCTAGTTCTATCTCCTTTCTCCAGGATTTTCAGGTCAAGCCTGGTATGTGGCTCAGCTGGTGTGGGAGGAGTGGGCAATCAGAAAGACAACGTGCATGGGACTGGGCTGGGCAACTTCTCTGGCTGCTCGGGAGTTTCTCTGGGAGCCATCTCTGCAGGTTGGCCTCTCGTTCTTAATGCCACCTGGGAGAGGAGCCCAGGACTGCTCCATGCACCATGCTTAGATATGCCTAGCTATGTTGGCCAACACACAACCCCTTTACATGGACAACCAGGCTGCTTCTGTGAGCAGCTCATCTCCTCACCCTGAGACCATCGCCTCTAAACCTCACAGCTTCCTCTTTGGGAGGCTTTGTCAAGTGTGGCTGAGGCCAAGGGGAAAAATGACAGCCCCTGGGAGCTGCATGGACTGGTGAATCCAGGCACATGGCATGAGAAGATATTGCCACCTGGTTCTAGAGTCAATGGAGGGAGACATTCCCTTTGAGGGGCAATTAGAATCACAGAATCATAGAATCATAGAATGGTTTAGGTTGGAAAGGACCTTGAAGACCATCGAGTTCCAACCCCCCTGCCATAGGCAGGGACACCTCCCACCACACCAGGCTGCCCAAGGCCACCTCCAGCCTGGCCTTGAACACCTCCAGGGATGGGGCCTCAACAACCTCTCTGGGCAACCTGTGCCAGTGCCTCACCACCCTCAAAGGGAAAAACTTCTTCCTAATGTTCAATCTAAACCTGCCCTCTTCCAGTTTGAAGCCATTCCCCCTCGTCCTATCACTCCATGCCCCAGTAAAAAGTCCTTCCCCAGCTCTCCTGGAGCCCCTTTAGGGACTGGAAGGCCGCAAGAAGATCTCAGTTCATGGCTACTCAAATAAACTTCCCCAAACGTTCTCCCAGACCAATGTCCTCTTGCTCCAGATTCCTGCATAAATATCTTCACTGTCCCCTAACCATCCTTCAGTGAGAGCTGTTGGATGGCAATTAGAAATGGCAAAGTCCTGTCCTAGAGCCTACATAGGCTCTGACATGCTCAGTCTTGTGTGGTGCAGGATGTGTCCTTGGACACCATACAGAAAAATATGATTACAATATGAGAAATTTGTGAATAACGCGCCCACCTGCACCTCAGGTAGGTAACATCTAGACACATAACAAAACCTCGAACCAATCTCATTTACATTGCTCCGACCCAATTATTCATCCAAATTGCAGTCACGTCTCTGATAAATGAAAGATCTGAAGAGCTGTGTGAGGTGGTGGGATCTGGTGGTGCTCCTGGAGCGCGTCCTCAAAGTCATTTTGCCCAGGATGCTCCCTGGCAGAAGTCAAGCCAGAATATAGATGGGGTTTTGGGGACCAGTTCCTTGGGTCCAACATCCTGGGGCTGAACCCTCAGACTAGGGGAGGTCAGGTCAGGAGAACATCACTGAGGGCTTGGCAAGAGGTTGAGATCTTTTGGGGCATCTGAGGACAGAAAGATGGAACCCAGTTTGGGTTTATTTGTGAAGTGTGTGGGATTCATGCCATAGTTTTTAAACAGAGTCTTTGAAATAAACTTTTACTGCAGGGGATGGTTTGTACCCATCTCTGAATCCTCAGTATATTTTCATGAATATTTCACCCCTTGCCATTCTCCAATCACGTCCTGACCAAAAGCCATCACAGCCACAAAGAGTAATGTGGTGGGACTGTGCAAAGTCCCTCCTGAATGGACTTAGTGTCCTTGATAGCCTCCAAGCGCTCACGACACTTGTTGAGGTTTTGGTGCGAGGTTCACACTTCCTCCATCACGTTTCTGCTGTGGATGTTGTCCTGCAGTCCACACCTTCCTCCAGGGGACTGCCAGGGGGACACCAGCTACGTTTCCAAGCAGACAAACCCACATAATTGAGGTTTCCTGAGCTTGGACTATGGATGAGAAAAATCTCCCCTACCTTTGGTCACCTGAACATTTAGTTCTAATATTCTTCAAGGAGAACAGGTAATAAGATGTCTCTTGTGTGGCACAAAGGAGGAACTCACTGCTGATTATAAACCACTTGAGCTGCGATCTTGTCAGTTATCGTTTCATTTTTAATTACAGGTAGCTTCAGATCCACCCGGTATAGATGGTCCTAGGATTATCCAGCCTCTCCTCATTCTCAACAAATTGGTGGAAAGGGGGGTTGGAACTTGATGATCTTCAAGGTCCTTTCCAACCTAAACCATTCTATGATTCTATGACGACAATCCCTCCTTCAGGACGGCAGTTTTATCGATCTACCCAATCCTGTGAAACACCCACTCAGGCAGGACTAAGAGCTGCTCCAGCTTAAAATGTCATCACTGGCTTCCCTGGGGACAGGACAGAGATGCTCAGGGTGTCAGGTGGTTCACAGCGCTCTGCTCGACTTGAATGTTGTTTGGTCTTGAGCACAGAAATGTCTGGTGGTATCTGAGATATCTCCTTGCAGGAGCACAGCTCTGTAGGACCATGTATCTGAGATATCTCCTTGCAGGAACACAGCTCTGTAGGACCATGTATCTGAGATATCTTGCAGGAGCACAGCTCTGTAGGACCATGTATCTGAGATATCTCCTTGCAGGAGCATAGCTCTGTAAGACCATGTATCTGAGATATCTTGCAAGAGCACAGCTCTGTAGGACCATGTATCTGAGATATCTCCTTGCAGGAACACAGCTCTGTAGGACCATGTATCTGAGATATCTTGCAGGAGCACAGCTCTGTAGGACCATGTATCTGAGATATCTCCTTGCAGGAGCACAGCTCTGTAGAACCATGTATCTGAGATATCTCCTTGCAGGAGCACAGCTCTGTAGGACCAGTCTGCATCTGTCCCAGGTGGGATGGCCATGGTGGCAGGAGGATGGAGAGGTCAGCATAAACGCTTCCACCTTCAGCAGATCTGAAGTCCCTGTTCCTGCTCCAGGCCATGGTGGGAGAGATGCTCCTCTGGGGAAAGTCATCTCATTTGGAAGCAGACATCTGGAATAGGTGGAGAAATTGCGCCATGAAAATGCTACACATGAAGCCACAGGGACTTGCTCAATTGTGACTAGCAGATGTCAGCAAAGGAGGCTGCTAAATGCTATAAGACAAACGACCAGATCACAGAATTGTTGAGGTTGGAAGTCACCTCTAGAGATCATCTGAATCATCCACAGCAGGTTGCCCGGGACTGTGTCCAGTCATCTTTTGAATATCTCCACGGATGGAGACTCCACAACTTCTCTGAGTAACCTGTGCCAGTGTTTGGGTGGGGGACAACTCCCTTCCCTGTACTATGGTTGCACCAAGCAGCAACCTCCCTCCCCACGCCATCCCCCTCCCGAGCACATCTGGCCAGCTGTGGATCAGGGCAGCAGAGCTGTCAGACAGGCGCCAACCAGACCTTCCCAAATGAGACCCTGGTGCCTCTTGAAGGCCAAGTCCTTTCCCCTGGGAGCTCCCACTCTTCCTGGCTGGGACTACCCCTTGGGGTGGCAGAAGAGCCAAAGCCCCACGCTAGTTCAACTCAGTTCATCACTTACAACCCATAAGATATTTCTTTTCATCTCCTTTTCTTCTCCCTCCTTCCCTTTGCCTTCAAACTTGTCTGAGCTACCTTCTCCCACTGCCACACTCCGCTCCTCCAGCTCACGAATCGCTTCTCCTCCACTATCTGCCATTGCGTGAGTCTCACTGGTGCTCCCTATGGTTCCCTCTCCCTGCCTGGAGCCCAAAACCCCCACGTCCCACCCTCACCTTCCCTCAATATGTAAATCTCCAGATTTTTTTTTTTGCACGTTTTCAAAAATTGCCGATTTGCAAATCAACACTGATACCGCTCCTCTCCTCCCCCCCCTCCCGTTGCTCATCTGGTCTCTATGGTCACTTCTTGGAGCACTTCTTGGTGCAAGACGACCAAGGGCACGTGTCCCCTTTTCTCCATGCAGGAGGCAGGATCTGGCCCTGCTCCGTGGACACGAGAGCGAGTAACGTCAACGCTAAGCCACGATCACGCTCAGCGCGAAGAGGACGGGTGATGACTCCGCTCATTTCCGTGTATTTTCTAACGTACACCTCCTGGAGCAGTTCCCCACCTGAATTTCTCCGTGCATCCGAGCGGACGTGGTGCCCTTGACGGCGGAGCTCCTGGGTCCTCGTGTTAAAAATACTCCCCGTACACATTAAGGAGAAGTTGCGGTTCCAAACATGTTTGTTTCGAAATACTAATTCTTACACTCGGGTGGCAACGCCAGCGAAAACAGCGCAAATTGGTCTCTCGGTGGCTTGCGGGTCTTTGGAGTTTTAGAAATGTTTTTCGGAATAATTAATATCCAGGGACGGCGTAACCGGGGCTTGCACCGTGTTGGGGTGTGCCAAAGCCTCGGGAGCCCGAGCCTCCAACTGCACAGGTCCCGGTGAGCATGCAGTAGGAGTTTTAAAGGTCTTAAACCCTTTAAACTGGTTTGTTTCTTTCTTTTTTGTTGGTTTTTTTGGGTTTTTTTGTTCAGCACTGCCAGGTCAAGGGAAGTGATTCTTCCCCTCTACTCTGCTCTGGGGAGACCCCACGGGGAGCACTGCCTCCAGCTCTGGAACTCCCAACATAGGAAAGACATGGACCTGGTGGAGCGGGGCCAGAGGAGGCTCCGGAGCTGCTGCGAGGGCTGGAGCCCCTCTGCTGGGAGGACAGGCTGGGAGAGTTGGGGGGGTTCAGCCTGGAGAAGAGAAGGCTCTGGGGAGACCTTATTGTGGCCTTCCAGTCCCTAAAAGGGCTACAGGAGAGCTCGGGGGGGACTTTTTATGAGGGCATGGAGTGATAGGATGAGGAGGAATGGCTTCACACTGGAAGAGGGAAGATTTAGATTAGATCTGAGGAAGAAATTTTTCACTCTGAGGGTGGTGAGCCCCTGGCACAGGTTGTCCAGAGAAGCTGTGGCTGCCCCATCCCTGGAGGTGTTCAAGGCCAGGCTGGACGTGGCCTTGGGCAACCTGGGCTGGNTGGGCAACCTGGGCTGGTGGGATCTGTCCCTGCCTATGGCAGGGGGGTTGGAACTCGATGATCTTCAAGGTCCCTTCCAACCTAAACCATTCTATGATTCTATGATTCTAAGTTAAGAAGTTCTGGGTGACTTTTTCTATGGAGAGAGGTTACACTTTGGGGGGGTCATCCTGGAGCCACTTTTTATTCTCCTATAAGTAAAACCATGGACACTGTTGTACCCTGGGGATGTCTCAGTGTAGCATTAGTGCTTTCGTTCTCCTAAAACTTGCTGAAAAATACTTTCATTTTCACATTTATGCTAGATTTAAAGAGAAAAGATCCAGCGAAGATATCATTTATGTCAAAATTTCGTACATTGATGCCATCTGAAATAACATTCTGTATTTCACTGGGTTTTTTTTTAAAAGTAAATAAAAATAACACGTCTGCATGAAAATGAACTAGCAGTGTTTGTCCAAGAACATAAGAGCACAGCTGATGCCCAGCTGCATCAGACCATGGTCCAGCTCACCCCATCTGCTGCCCACGGTGGAGATGCCCCTTCCTGGGCTCCATTGCCTTCACACTACCCCAACAGCCAACACCGTCACACCGTCCCTTCGCCGTCTACTCATGGACCTGTTCTTATCCACTCGACCTGCTGGTCCTCTGCATCTCGACCACCTTGTGGGCTGTAAATCTTCCTTTGACCTGCTGGTCCTCTGCAGCCTCATGGGCTGCGAATCGCCGAGATGCACTGCCCACTGCACGAAACCAGAACTTTCCTGTTTTAAACCAATCTTCTACTGGTTTTGGTGAGCATCGCCTGGTCCTACTGATGGGGGGGATTTCAGATTTCAGATCAGCGTTCTCCTTACCTCCATCCCCTCCACGCTGCTCCCTGGTCGAGCTGGGAGTGGTCCCGTATAGGAGCAAACCAATGCTTTCGGAATAATGAACCCGGCTTGCCCCGGTTTAAAAGATTATTGTCCACACCATTGTTTTTAGAATTTCAGAAGTTCTGGGTAGTAAAATGCTCATTTCTCCTTGTGTGCATAAAAAACTGAATGCCCCTCTTCAGCGACCCGATTTCGCCAAGCGTGCACAGTCGCTTCTTGATAAAATAGCTGAATAAGGGAAGATTAATAAATGGATAATGCTATGAACAGGGTGAGTGACACGGCTAGATCTAATCAGTATTCGGATGCCATAAAAATGCGTTCCCCTACAGCACGTGAATTCTATATGACCCACCCCCACAGCTCAAGTTGCAAAACCGGGAACAGAGAGGAGCATTGGGGCAGGGCGAGGACGACACCTTCCTCCCCCCGTTGCGTTCCTGTATTTTCTGTTCACGAGGCTGTTAAAAAGGGGTGAAGGACTCAGCGATACCCCAAAGCGCAGCCGGTCTCATGCAGCTCGTACCCCCCCCACACATCCTCCGGGATGCTCGGGGGGGGGGTGAGCAGCCCCGAATTTATAGGCAGGGCTGGGGGGGCTTCTGCAGAGCGAGTTGAGAGGTGGGTGGCGGTGACTTGAGTCACTGGGGAATTCCTATGAACCGCCCTGGCTTTGCAGATGGGGAAACTGAGGCTGACGGGAAGCCGGGATGTCCCTAGAAGCCGCTCAAGATGCGGGTGCAATCCTCGCTAGCACAAAACTAGCTAAAAATTGTCAGTTACCTGCATTATTTTTTTTATTCCCTGCCTTTGCCCAGGGATATGCACAGAAATAAAATTCATCCCCACCCCCAGGACTCTCTGGAGAGCTGCGGGGCTGCGGGGTGAAGGATGCGGGGCTCAGGGGATCCCGACTCCGGGGCTTTGCAGGCTCCGGGCTTGCACGGAGGGAGAGTGCTCCTTCTCTGCTCTAACACTGCCACCCCCCGGCACAGCGGCACACAGCTCCCCGGCCTTGGGGGGACCAGTGTCCCCAGGACCCGCCAGACCCCTCCTCCTCTCTGCCAGTGCCAGAAATCCATCCATCCTTTCTTCCTTCCATCCCTCCCTCCATCCATCCCTCCATCCATCCCTCCATCCATCCATCCATCCCTCCATCCCTCCCTCCTTCCATCCATCCCCTCTCCTGTTGATCTCCACCCCGAGATGCGGTGGTAACTACCAGCTGACAGCCCTGCATGTTCCCACCAGCTTTTCAGCAGGTAAATAGCCCCAACCTGGTTATTTTGGGGGGATACATGGCCCAAGTGATTGGCACTTGGGTGAGAGTCCTTCATGCCTTACCTGCTTGCAGTGTCCATCACTCACACGCAAACCCGCTGGCTGTATATGGCATTCAGGTTCTCACCTGTGGGTGGATTTATGACCGATGGGCACCTTTTTAATCCTCCTTTGCACAATTCTATGAGACAAGAAAGGATTTGGGATTATATCAGCACAGCTGAGCCTAGACCATTCTATGATTCTATCATTCTACGACTTGGACAAACGTGCTGGTGGAGCAAAGCTCACCGGGGTTTGAAACATCTGCCCTGGACCCACCATGCAGACCCTGGATGGGTTGGCTGGAAAAACCTTCATGGCCACCAGTCCAGCCTCCCCCTCCAAATGGGATTGTCCCCTGCATGGGTCAGGACACCACATCCTCAGAGCACCCTTCTTTTTTTTTTTTTTTCTGTTGAGCCCAAAGGATCTACCTGGAGGTGGAAATCATAGAATCAGAGAATGGTTTAGGTTGGAAATCTCCCCTTGGTCAGGGGAAAACCTCCTATGAGATGTGGTCACGGCCCTGCAAACCTCATGTTAGAATCACAGAATGGTTTGGGTGGGAAGGGACCTTTAAAAGCCATCCAGTCCAACCCCCTGCCATGAGCAGGGACATCTTGAACCAGACCAGGTTGCTCAGAGCCCCATCCAACCTGGCCTGGAATGTTTTCAAGGATGGGGCATCTCCCACTTCTCTGGGCAACCTAAATGCCCTAATTTGCACCGTGACTCCAGGGACATCCAATGAAGCCACCAGCGGGTATGTCAAAGCAAAGAAGAGGAGGTGGCTCTCCATGTGGGGTCCCATCCCGCCGTGAAACTCCCTCCCACAGGATACTGCGAGACAAAGCCGACACCAGTTCAAAGAAGGACTTGGGATGTCTGTGGGAGAGAAATCCAGGGACAGCTGCTAAATAAAGACAGTCCTGGCTCAGTGTTAGACCCCTGGGGCCGCTGCTGGACCATCTCATGGACGAGGTGGGCTACCGGCCACCTAGACATGGGTGTCCTCTTCCTAATTGCTCCTGCAGCCTTTGAGAGTTCCTCACAAATGGGACAATTGCTCGACTTGAGGATATTTTCCTCTCCCGTTTAGAAAATCCAGTTAGTCTGGCTTAACGAGAAGGTGCCGTTGAGCCTGGGAGGTATTTTTCCGATGTTGCCGCAGTCGAGCTCAGCCCTTCGGAGAGGCGGCCAAATGTTCTGCTCATGGGAGGCTCTCTTGGCGTAAAGCACAGATCAGTGATGGAGCACGTCAGCTTTGCTGTGAGACTTGCTGATCACTTGGAAATCAAGGGGGAAAAAAAAAGAAAAAGTTAAGTTTTAATACTTTGGGGCTATTCTGTGCCATCCTGCTCAGGCAGAGGCTCTGGCGGAGAGGACTCCGGAGCTCGCTGAATGTCACCGTGGCGCTGCCCATGCTGTCCCTCCTTGGCTGTCAGCAGTAGCTGGCTCTAAGCTCGGCTTATCTCCGCGCGCAGCCGGCACGGCGGGGCTTAGCCCGGCTCCTGCCTGTTTTCTCAGCTGCTTTTGCTCTGCGCTTTTCCAGGTTGACAGCCTCTCGCCGTGACTTTCCAAAGCCACCACTGGAAACGACCCCGTCCTTGAGTCCTCCAAAATAAGGCCCGAGAAATTTTAAAATACTAAGATTGCCTAAGCACTCCCAAAACTCCTCTTTCACCATTTTTAGCTCTGTCCATTCTCTTCCGCTGTAGGTGTCTCCTTTGCTCACAGCTGCAGTTGACCTTTTGATGAACATTGATGTGGAAAAAGCCATTAAGCAGCGTCGGCTGGCAATGCCACCACGGAGCAGAAGATCACCCCCTTTCCACGTGCTGGTGGTTGTCCTTGTGGCTCTGGTGGCCGTCCTTGAGGCTCTGGTGGCCGTCCTTGCTGGCTGCATCCCCCCTGTGTGCTCCAGCTGCTCTTCAGTGTTGTCCCAGCGATCTCATCCACTTCCCACCCTCTCTGGGTTTCCTTCTCAGCTTGAGACCAGAGAGAGGATACTCTTACAACACTTTCAATCCATCCCATGAATTGAAAATCCCTCATTTCTCAAAACATCTTTTTTGGGTTTTTTTTTGACCTTGTTAGCTGCCTGCAAAACTTCCTCCACCTGATCTTCATGGCTTTGTAGCAGAGCCACACAACAGTGTTCTTTTTCTTGTCCCATCTCCTATGGACTTTCAGCCCACCTGACTCTTGGCGTGGTCTGAACTTCAGAATAAATCTGTACCTCTGTGACGGTACAGAAACCATCACGCTCCTCTTTTGCTCCTGCCTGCCCTTCCTGAAAATGCTACTCCTTTTTTTATTAATATTCTAGTTCTAGAGATTGTTTCTCTGCGTCTCTGGTGGGGCAGAATGAGCCGTTGACCCAAGTCCAGGCTTCCAGCTCTTCCTATTCCCCTCCACACTCCTTGCATCAAGACACAGACATCTGGGATGTTGGGTGGACTGACCCATCATCATCTTCATCACTCTTTTCTGCCTCTGTTAGGACTGACCCTATTTCTGCATGGGTCTAGGTCCTCATCCGTGTCCTGCTCCTTCCCTGCTCTCCCCGCTTGCTGCCTCTGCTCCTCAGTCAGGATTTATGGATGAAAGCCAGTGCGTCTCTGTGCAGAGAGCTGCTCATCGTCCAACCCTCTCACATCTCCACCAGCTGCCTTCTCCCCGAAAAAGCCTGTGCTGGGGAAGAGCAATTTCAGGATGATTTTTGTTATTACTGGGTTGTCCTGGTGAGGACATGGTAAAAAAAAAATAATAAATCCTCATCTTTAACCTGTAGTATTAGCTTTATTTTTGGGGGGTAAACCCAGTTTGGAGTCTGCTGGAGATGATCTGCCCTTCCCTGTCCCCTGTGTCCTGGTAGCACCACCCTCCAGTTTCAGCTGGTGGCATCACAGAGAGCAAAATCCCTCAGCGCTTTTCTTCCCCAGAGGGTTTTCATAGAATCATAGAATCATAGAATGGTTTAGGTTGGAAAGGACCTTGAAGATCATCGAGTTCCAACCCCCCTGCCATAGGCAGGGACACCTCCCACCACACCAGGCTGCCCAAGGCCACGTCCAGCCTGGCCTTGAACACCTCCAGGGATGGGGCCTCAACAACCTCTCTGGGCAACCTGTTCCAGTGCCTCACCACCCTCAAAGGGAAAAACTTCTTCCTAATGTTCAATCTAAACCTGCCCTCTTCCAGTTTGAAGCCATTCCCCCTCGTCCTATCACTCCATGCCCCACTAAAAAGTCCTTCCCCAGCTCTCCTGGAGCCCCTTTAGGGACTGGAAGGCCGCAATAAGGTCTCCCCGGAGCCTTCTCTTCTCCAGGCTGAACAGCCCCAACTCTTTCAGCCTCTCCTCATAGGAGAGGTGCTCCAGCCCTCGCATCATCCTCGTGGCCCTCCTCTGGACACGCTCCAGCAGGTCCATGTCCTTCTTCTGCTGGGGACTCCAGAGCTGGACGCAGTACTCCATACTTCATATCTCATTCATTTCATGGCCCACGTTTCCTGAAGGACAGTATCTCTTGGTCCCCCAGATTTTTAACTGAAGGTCTTCCAGATGGACTTTTGCAATGTCTAAATGTTGTGGGGTTTTTTTTCAATTGCTTTAGCCCAAACAGTACTTCTCTCCTTGCTGGGCCACGCAGCCTGGCTTTCCTTCCCAAGGACATTTCCATCCTAAAAGCCAACCAATATTCTTTGTCATCCCTTTCGGTTTGACTAGGTCTGGGCTTGGTGGGATTATGTTTCAATTGATAGGTGTTAGTAAACATCTTTAAAAAAAAAAAAAAAAAGACAAAGTATACTGGTGCAAACGGGAAGAATGCAGTGTTTTATCAGGGCTGTAATAACATTTACTTACGCAGTAATTTATTTAAGCTACTCTAATAACAACAAAATGTACCAGAATTGAGATAACTTTCTGGGCTGATAAAGGCACAATTCTTCTAAGGATTTCTCTGTGTGAATTCCTGTAAAGTTTCACTTCAATAACAACGGCAAATTACAAACGCTTCCAAGAAGCAGGAACTCGTTCAATTATTAAGCACCCGGCGGTGCCCGCCGCGAGCCGCTGCGCAGTCTGGCTCAGTGACTAATTACTTTTCAGTAAGATCCTACTCAGGAGAAACCCTGCCCCTCCTCATGGCATTGCTATCGGCGCTCAGGTCATTAGAAGCAATTAAGACTAATTGCGGACAGAAAGGCTTTAGGGGATGGCAAGGGGATGGCAGGACCTTGCATCTCCCCGTTGGATGTGGATCAAGCTGCCGATGCTGGACATGGGCAGGGGGCAGTTTCCCATACATTAAGCTTTAAGAAATCAGCTGCCATCAGGAATGCCATTAATTAGTAAACCACGAGGATGATGCGAGGGCTGGAGCACCTCTCCTATGAGGAGAGGCTGAAAGAGTTGGGGCTGTTCAGCCTGGAGAAGAGAAGGCTCCGGGGAGATCTTCTTGCGGCCTTCCAGTCCCTAAAGGGGCTCCAGGAGAGCTGGGGAAGGACTTTTTACTGGGGCATGGAGTGATAGGACGAGGGGGAATGGCTTCAAACTGGAAGAGGGCAGGTTTAGATTGAACATGAGGAAGAAGTTTTTCCCTGTGAGGGTGGTGAGGCACTGGAACAGGTTGCCCAGAGAGGTTGTTGAGGCCCCATCCCTGGAGGTGTTCAAGGCCAGGCTGGACGTGGCCTTGGACAACCTGGTCTAGTGGGAGGTGTCCCTGCCTATGGCAGGGGGGTTGGAACTCGATGATCTTCAAGGTCCTTTCCAATCTAAACCATTCTATGATTCTATGATTCTATCTGCAGCCTCAGCAGAAAGACTGCCTGGTTAATGAGGGCGGTGCGAAGTAGTTTGAAGCCGTGCTGAAAGGATGGCGGGTGGAAGCGCTCACCCAGCTGACGTCCTCGAGCAAGGAAAGGTCTTGTTTTCAACTGTGCTCCCACTTGTATGACGTGCTTTGTAAAAAAATTAAAAAAAAAAAAAAAAGGAAAGAAAATAGAGAACCAGATGTTGCTCTCAGCGCATTCTTGCTATGCGCATAACTCATGTTTTTGCCACTTGCCTTTACGTAATGCCATTAGGTCTCCTAATTAACACCTAGCACTCAGATGTAGCGAGGGGTGGAAATCTGGCCCAGACTGCGGAGCATCATGACTTGCAAGCTGAATTGCAAACAGGGTGATGGCCTCCGTCCACAAATCGCCGTCTCTCTGACACCACGTCCCCCAGGAGCGAAGCGCATAATAGACTTGAAACTCTCCAGGAAGTGCATCGCGTGCAATTATGCAGCAACAGAAACGCTCTGAGCTCTGGCAGCCTCCAAGCGCGGCGTTAATCCCCCGCTGGAAGGTTTTCAAGTCAAAGCGCATCCTTCAGGAAACATTACCGCCTCTGCGTTATTCATAAAAAAAAACCCCATTCTCATATTTTGAAAGATTTTCCGGGACCGAAGGAATCTCACACATCGCAGGCGATGCCGTCCCAAAATAGTGACGCCCAAGGGAGGGGGCTGGCAGTTTCGCGAGAACACAACGGGGGGAAAGTTGGACTTTTTCCCTTTCTTTCGCTTTCCTCCTCCTTACCCAGGGCAGGGTTTCTCCCTGCCCCTTCCCAGCTACGGCTGCAGATGTTGAAACCCGGCTCTGCCGCGATTTCCTCTCCTGTCTGCCCCTACAGCGCTGCCCATTCACAAGAATTGGAATTTCGGTTGAATATATGCCTTGAAATTTCCCTCCTCCGCTGCCATAGAAGAATTTCAGGATGAAGTTCAGCAGCGGAACAGTGAGGATACGTCTCACTGCATTCGCGCAGCCCACGAGATTCCTCTTTCTGCAGGACAGGAAGGAAAGTCCCGTGGTTGAGGGACAGGAAAGGGAACCACGAGTTCAGCCTCTGTTTTTATCTTTGGCTTTCCTCTCTCGAACTCAACGTCGACAGCTACAGTTCCCGCCAGCTCTCAGCGCAACTCCTACAAGCAGCAAGAGGCGAGGCAGGGATTCAGAAAACATCCCCAAAATACATGGAAGCAAGGCGGCTACGGGCCACCAGTGGGCTTCAGCCACCCAAGATTAGATCCCAGCGCCGCAAACAATTTCTGCAGAATTCATAGAATCATAGAATCATAGAATGGTTTAGGTTGGAAAGGACCTTGAAGATCATCCAGTTCCAACCCCCCTGCCATAGGCAGGGACACCTCCCACCAGACCAGGCTGCCCAAGGCCACCTCCAGCCTGGCCTTGAACACCTCCAGGGATGGGGCCTCAACAACCTCTCTGGGCAACCTGTGCCAGTGCCTCACCACCCTCACAGGGAAAAACTTCTTCCTAATGTTCAATCTAAACCTGCCCTCTTCCAGTTTGAAGCCATTCCCCCTCGTCCTATCACTCCATGCCCCAGTAAAAAGTCCTTCCCCAGCTCTCCTGGAGCCCCTTTAGGGACTGGAAGGCCGCAAGAAGATCTCCCCGGAGCCTTCTCTTCTCCAGGCTGAACAGCCCCAACTCTTTCAGCCTCTCCTCATAGGAGAGGTGCTCCAGCCCTTTGATCATCCTCGTGGCTCTCCTCTGGCCATGCTCCAGCAGGTCCATGTCCTTCTTCTGTTGGGGACTCCAGAGCTGGATTCAAAACATTCGTGTCTGGGATTTTGGCTGCCTCTCTCTAAGACGTCAGCAGAGCTCAGATGTAAAATCCCGGCCCCAATCCTGCTGTTTTTTTNTTTTTTTTTTTTTTTCCTAACCCCACGTGCAGAAAAGGGATCAGCCTCAGCCCCACCAGCGGAGATGTGTCCCATTTCCAGTGCAGGACGCTGAGCTGCTCCTTTGCCAACCCAGCTGAGCTCCTGGACGTAGAGCACAGTTGGGGTAACCAACAGAGCCTGGGCACATACGGGATTGCTAACGTGGCCTCTTCCAGGCTGGAAGCCTTAATTTATTCATCTGCGTACGCTTATAATCTCAGATACATGAAATTTTATAATGTCTTTGCACAAGATAAGTGCTGCTATCGTTTTGCTGCAAACTGGTTTTAATTGTTCCGAGAAATAGTCCTTCCACCACGTCCTCTGGAGGATTTAACAGCATGGAACGGGCTGTAATGAGATTGGTATAATTTCTTTTTATTAAAGCACTTCGTGTAGCCCATTTAGGTTTCAGTCGCCGGGACTTTCTCAACGCCCGGTTTTCAACAGGAATTATCCTTTTCGTTTCCACAGGACACACTCGGGGTCTGCGCGTCCAAATATTTGAAGGTCAAAGGCTTGCAGTCACCTAAAAGCTGAAGCAACTGCAGGAAAGCTCTTGGTCAGAGAGTGGCAGCAGCATCCAGGAGATGGCTCCAAGCTGGGAACCACGGGGCTTGGGCACCAGGAGAAACGCTTTCCTTCTGAGGAGTTAATGGAATCCCAGAGGGGTTTGGGTGGGAAGGGACCTTTGAAGACCATCTAGTCCAACCCCCTGCCGTGGGCGGCGACATCTTCAACTAGACCAGGTTGCTCAGAGCCCCGTCCAACCTGACCTCAAACGTTTCCAGATATGGGGCATCTCCCATCTCTCTGGGCAACCTGGGCCAGTGTCTCACCTGCGTCCCTTTCCCCCACGATGCAGTGCCAATTCCTGTTGCTAATTCATATATCGCTAATGAATATACAGCTAATTGAATTCCCGCAGCCCAAGGGGATGGTGGCTGTTGTACTCCCCTTGCAGAGGTGTGTGCGTGGTGGCCACGGCCGGGCTGCGTGCACCCACCAACCTATGGATCCGTCAGCTCAGGGCCAAATTCCCCCTCAGCTCTAATGCTTTGCACAGAGATGTTTGTGTCCTGCAAGGGGAAAGATGGGCGAGCAGCCTTTGGGGCTGCAGGAGGAGCCCGTCTGCCCATGGAGATGCAACTCGGTGCTGGGCCACCGAGCAGCCAGCTTGGACCAGCGGGACGAGGGCGTTTTGCTGCGATGAGACGATGCTCCTCTGCCTTCGAGGACGCTCTGGAGAACGCCCGGGACCTGGGATGGAGCAGCAGCCTGTGGGCTTGCAAAACTCACAGCGGCTAGAAACGAGGTGCTGAGGAAGAGGAGTCAATAGATGGTGCTCTTCTTTCGTGCAATGTCGCAGCGTGGTATTGCTGCTGAAAGGGGTGTCCACCTTTCCCTGTCGCTCTCTAGGCATGGGGAGGGGGTGAGGGTCCCCTGGTCCGGGCCGTTTTGGGGTGTCTGCCTCTTGCTGCTCTGCAGCTGGAGAGTTTTCTCTTCCCACCAGGTTATTCCCCGCTCCTGTCCAGGAGCTCTGACCTCCCACCCCCAAATTAACCGCGTTTTGCGGGTCCTGAGGGGCTGTCTGCGCACGGCCTCTCTGGGAAGAAAGGAGTTATGCAGCTGTAAAATATTAATAATAGGTTTTTTAGATCTAATAAAGCCTTCCTGAGATACCGTAGAGCCGACGAGAGCTGATAAAGTTTATTTTCTCTGCAGTGCATTATCTGCCCGATGCAGCCCTGCTTGGGAGGACAGCTCAGGGTCACTTGGGCGCAGAGTATTTTTGAGCACACTGATTTGGCTGCCTCCTACTTAGCAAAATGTATCTCTGCTGCTAGAGCTAATAAAGCGGTTGTTTAATTATTGTTTAATGAGTTTGTGCAGGGAAAGCAGATAATCTTCCCTTCGGAAACGCCAAGT
>VUYV01000734.1:0-22761 GCA_008711295.1 Anarhynchus alexandrinus | reverse complement strand
TTTTTTTTTTTGTTAGCAATTCTTCTCTCTTTGAATGGGGGTGGGGGGCGCCATTTCTTTTTTTTTTTTTTTTTCCTTTTCTTTTGGCAGAGAATGCCGTGGAGCTCGTAACTCAGCGATACGCAGTTCCCCCCTCGTGAATTTACCTCTCCTGTGCGGCGCACTTAAGGGTTGTATAAACGCCGCGGTTAAGACAGCCTCCTCTTGCTAGAATTTACATCAACCCGTACATTTGTTAATTTGCTTTAAGGCTGCGGTACTTGCTCCTTTGCCTCCCATCATGGGGGAAATAGAGTTACGCAAGACAATAATGGAAAGCCTTTCACTCCATTTGCTGCGGAGCTCGCAGATGCCGCTGGGATGGAAACGTCTATTAGGGTGTACTGCACAACAAGCTGAAGCCTAATGGGTTTAACGTGCCTCCGAACAATACGGCTTCCTGAGCAGGAAGTCCGGGTACTAAAAACCCAACAAAGACATCGTCCGCCCGCGCATCGTTCATTCCGCAGATGTAGCCGGTGAGAGGGGAGGAGGGAGCGCAGGTCTGAAGGGAGGAGGGCGCGCAGGTCCGAAGGGAAGGAGGTCGGCGGTGCAGGGAGGAGGACGGTGGCTTCCCACCGATCTGCTTTTCTTTGCGTGGTTAAATTTAGGTGGTGGTTGGGAGACGGAAAGGAAGCGTGGAAGGATCCTTCCAGGGGAGATGCAAAAACACCGCGGGGGAAAATGAGGGGCAGGAAAGGAGGTCTTTGACCCGTCAGAGACCCGGCGTATGGAGGGATGGAGAAGGGCTTGCTGAACCCCCTCCTGCAGGCAGGAACTCTGTGCCTCCTGCCTCCAAGCCCATAGGGGAGTCCGCAAACCCCACCCTCGTTTAGGCAGAGCGGTGGTTGTCTGTAGCCCGCTCTTGGGAAGGCAATTTGGCCAGCCGGCGTCTCCAAAGCTGCTTGATCTCATGTGCACGCTTCTGCACGCCTTGCCCTGCTGCAACCATCAGCCCTGTGTGATGGGGACCTGAAACCAGTTACATCCCAGGAGGACATTCAGCAGCAAATGTGGCCTCAGCTGCAGCTGGTGAGCTTGGCCTTGCCTTGGTGGGATGTTCATGTCTGGGCAGATCCCTCACACTTGGCTCAAGACTGCTCCAGCACACTTCAAGAGCTGAGCTAATGCCCAGCTGGGCTTCTCTTCTCAATCCCTCTTCCCATCTCTTCAATGCTGTGGGTATTTTTCTCACTCCATAGTGTTGACCTTCAACTCCAGTGTCACTGTGTAATGCGTGTGGCAAACATACCCAGAAAGCTAAGACAGCTTGATATAGTGCAATGTATGATGCCGAGGCTGGAACCTGGTCCCAGCTGTATCTAACCCAATCACGGGAGCTGCTCTGGGGTTTGTGGAGCTGCTCTACCATGGGAAGGAGCATAAGGCTCAAGGGGGTTCACACCAGCACGGTGGAGAGCAGAGCCTGCCCCAGGCACCGTATGAAGACCCTAGGATGCTCCTTGTGGCTGGGGTTCAGGGTGGGATTAGGGGAGGTCCGGAAATCTGTTTACTAATTGGGATGGTCTATCTAGGGGTGTGGTTGATACCAGACAAAAAGAAGCCGAAATGTCCTGTGTGGTTCGAGGATATGAAGGAGCAATCAGAGTCCCACAGTCTGGGACAGTAAAGATTGCCCTCCTTCCTCCTAGGGGTATTGAAATGATTATTACAGGACCACAGAATGGCTGAGGTTGGAAGGGAACTCTGAAGATCATGTCAACGCTCCTTCTAATGCAGGCCAGCTGGCTTTCTATGCCATGAGGGAGCATTGCTGGCTCATGTTCAACCCAAGGTCCTTCTCTGCGGAGCTGGTTGGACCCCAGCCTGTGCCGGTGACTGGGGTTGTTCCTCCCCAGAGGCAGGACTTTGCACTTCTCCTGGTTGAACTTCATGAGGTTCTCCAGCCCGTTGAGGTCCCTATGGATGGCAGCACAGCCATCGGCTGTGTCGGTCGCTACTCCCAGTCTTGCATCTCCTGCCAACTGGCTGCCCCGTCACCCAGGTCATTGATAAGCATGCTAAACAGTACCCATCCAGATAATGTTTAAACAATATACACTGGAACAGGTTGCCCAGAGAGGTTGTTGAGGCCCCATTCCTGGAGGCGTTCAAGGCCAGGCTGGATGTGGCCTTGGGCAGCCTGGTCTGGTGGGAGGTGTCCCTGCCTACAGCAGGGGGGTTGGAACTCGATGGTCTTCAAGGTCCTTTCCAACCTAAACCATTCTATGATTCTATGATTCTATGGATATCGGCCTTGATTATGTTGAACAGCGTTGGCCCCAGTTATGCTCTGGGATGGCTGGGATTTAGGAATACCAAGATCCTGGCCCAGCGCTGAATTGTTGCTGTGGGGTGAGCGAAACGCTTGATCCTTTTTAACCTCTCAGGTGCCCTGGTGATGAGCGTGTTAGCGTTTCGCGCGCTGCCTTTTTGCTTTGCAGAAGCGAAACGCTGAAAGAAAACGAAAACCGGGAATAATTAATAAATGCTTACGACGGCCCCGCGCCTGCTGCGTGGGTGTTTGCAAAGCACGACAAGATTTTGCTGTGCTGAGCAAGGCGAAATCAGGCAGAGCTACTTAGCATTGTGCTGAACGATTTATTTTGGCAGGCGGATAAAGCAGACCCGACAGAATGACGAGCACCGCTACAAAGAGCAGCTACCCGGATCGGTCCCAGAAAACACTCTTCAGGAGCCCATTTCTCAGCATCAAGGTAAATACCTCCTCCTTTCTCTAATCTTCCATTGGATTACTGGCCTGGTAAAGAGGAGTTCAGCTTTCCGCGGAAGGCATCGGTAGGATTTCTGTTTACAACGCGTGTTTGGAAACGGATGGGGTGCTCCCCGCGGCAGAAGCGCCGTCGGACGCGCAGCCGGCTCCGTCCCAAAGCAAGCGGCGGGACGGCGATGGCGCAATGTGAGTTTAACTTCCAGCTTCCGCGGTATTTAACTCGCTGTCGGTGAAACTCCCAGAGCCCAAAGCAAACCTTCAAGAGAAACACATCCCAGATCTCAAAGCAGCTGTGAGCCTCGTGGAAGTAATTTTTTTTTTATGATATCCATGATAAATGTACGTATGTAACGGGAAAGGGGGACTTGATGCTCGCTCTCGGAGCTTTGGCACGCAGCAGCCTGCAAAGCTTTGGGTGTTAGTCCCCATCTAGGCAAGGAACAGCGTCTAGTTGGCTTAAATCCTGCCCTTGCTTCAATTTATTCACTGAAAACATATGTCCTACGTCATGATTCAGGCCACCCACCCTGCGATGTGGCCTGACCCCGATGTAAGTTCGCCTGGCTCCTCCTTGTTTTGCTGTCGGGTGTCTGGGGTCATGCAGGGAGATGGTTCCTCCATACCTCCACCCAAGAGCTCTGCCAGCTCCAGTGCAGGCAGCCAGATGAGTGGACTTCATTAAGTCCCTCAGAGAAACCCCAAATGTTGGTTGTGGTGGGAGCGGCAGGAGGTGGTGGTCACTTCTGCACAGCAATCTGATGGTGAGAGGGCTGCCCAGGGAAGGCAGAGGACCAGTTCGGCTCACCAACATGGGCGTGAAGCCACGTTTCCTCTGTCCTGGAGCACCCAAAGCGTTGAGCCATGGTGAACCCTGAGTGAAGGTTCCTTTTTCTCCCCTTCTCAAAGCTGGGAAGAGGTGTGAGGCTGGATGCTGTAGAATCTGAGATCTTCTGGTGGTGGGGCCAGTGCTGCCTGTGCAAGATTAGCACATCAACCTTGAGCTTGCCTGCAGATGTTCATGGCCTCTTGCCTCCTGCCCATGGCTGTGTTGGCACCAGAGGGGCTCCTCAGCTCCTTATCTGCACGCTCAGTTGTTTGCAGAGGAGGATCCATGATCCTTGGCTGTGGAGGTGGTGGGGAATCCTGTTCTCTTCGTGTATTTTAAAGTGCATTTTAAAAAAATCCCATGTAGCAATGACGGTGTGGTCACAGCAACTGGCGGTCTGCTGCAAGGTACGACTGGAGAAGTGTGGCAACACTTGAAAGAAAAAGAGGGTGTAAACATTTAGATAAGATAAGCATCTGCAAAGTGGAAATAATAACCAGCATTGAGCGCAGTGATGTTGGAAGAAGCGAGTGCTCAGCTTGCATCAGGGAACAAGTTAATATTCCCGTCTTCTTTTCTACAAAAAGGACATTTCGTAAGTTTTGTGCTCTTTTCTCGCGTGTCACAAGGAAGCAGGAAACCAAAACGAAGCCAGCTGTTGGTCTAGCGGGGTGACAATTGCTATGTTCAACGGAGAGTGTCGTTTGGCACGTGAACATCAGCTTTCAAGCTGCCCTTGTTTAAAGCACAATTACAGGCTGGGCAGGGAATGGCTGGAGAGCAGCCCTGAGGAGAAGGACCTGGGGGTGCTGATTGACGAGAAGCTCAACATGAGCCAGCAATGTGCCATCGCAGCCCAGAAGGCCAACCACATCCTGGGCTGCATCAGAAGAAGTGTGGCCAGCAGGGCGAGGGGGGGATTCTGCCCCTCTACTCCACTCTCGTGAGACCCCACCTGGAGTACTGCCTCCAGCTCTGGAGGCCCCAACACAAGAAGGACATGGACCTGCTGGAGCGTGTCCAGAGGAGGGCCACGAGGATGATCCGAGGGCTGGAGCACCTCTCCTATGAGGAGAGGCTGAGAGAGTTGGGGCTGTTCAGCCTGGAGAAGAGAAGGCTCCGGGGAGATCTTCTTGCGGCCTTCCAGTCCCTAAAGGGGCTCCAGGAGAGCTGGGGAGGGACTTTTTACTGGGGCATGGAGTGATAGGACGAGGGGGAATGGCTTCAAACTGGAAGAGGGCAGGTTTAGATTGAACATTCGGAAGAAGTTTTTCACTGTGAGGGTGGTGAGGCACTGGCACAGGTTGCCCAGAGAGGTTGTTGAGGCCCCATCCCTGGAGGTGTTCAAGGCCAGGCTGGACGTGGCCTTGGGCAGCCTGGTCTGGTGGGAGGTGTCCCTGCCTATGGCAGGGGGGTTGGACCTCGATGGTCTTCAAGGTCCTTTCCATCCTAAACCATTCTATGATTCTATGAAACACACGGCAATGACAGGTACGGCGTGTCTCGCTGCGGGAATTGTTTACTGCAGAGAGGGAGCTCGAGACACAGAGGTCTGGGGGAGCCAAAGGTGGTACGATGTGGCAGCAGAACAAAACCTGCTGGGTGAATAAATGGTGAACAAGGTGGAAAATGCTTTTTCTGTTGCGCAGCCACAGGTTCGGGGATTTTCTTTGTACGCGCGCGGTATGCACATACGTGGTTTAACACGAGCGTGTCGCTGCAAGCGTGTGCGGGAAGCGATGGTTTCATTTACTTGGGAGAGTTGGTAGGGTCTTGGTAAGTCGGGAGATCGGATTCCTCATTGTCTCTGTTGTCTTCTCATTTAATTTTAACGCAAGCCAGGGCTGGTCATATAAACCCTGTTTCTTCCAAGTCTTGCGGCAACGCGATGCTGCGCGTGTCCTGCTGGACTCAGCGCAACCTCAGGTCCTCTCCAGTTGAGCGTTTGAGGAGCTCTTTGCAGAACCACGGGCTGGTTCCTTCTCCTTTGGTTGAATAATTGCACCTTATCGATAGTGGCAGCATTATCACCAATTCAGTGCTATATTGAGTGCAGCTGAAGGCCAATTAACTGACTCCCTAAAGAGTCTCACCAGGTTGTAGAGCAGAAGATGAGTCAATGTTAAAAGGCTAAGATTTCTCTGTCACTTTTGTGGGGAAGATTTGGGGGTTTTATGCTTTTTTTTACAAATGATGGTGAATTTAATCACCCTCACCCCTTGTGGAAGAGGGGAACTGAGCTCAGAAGAAGCCACCAAGGCAAAGGGTTACCAGAGCAGCAGAGGCTGGAGGCACAGGAGAGGGGAGAACTTGGTGCCATACAGTCCGGAGGTTTCTCCCCCCCATCCTCTTTTCAGTCCGTTCAGCCGGTTCGTTTTTACATGCCAGCAAGATTATCTTTAAAAATAAAATCCCATTGATTTTTCCTTGCGGAGGTATTTTAAAGGGATTTGAAACTTCAAAGAGGAAAGCCACTGAGGGGCAAAGTCAGCTCTGGTCTGCGAGCAGAATCACCGTCTGTTTTGCTGAGCGAAGGTGTCTGTGAAGGTAGATGTAGAGGAAACTCTTCATGGAGAATATAGCAGGGCAGACCTGGGCAGGGCAGTGGGCAGCCCTGAAATTGCCCACGTCTGTCACTTTCTGAAGGGTCTCTGGAGCCCACCCTGAGAAGGGCAGCAAGTGAGGGATTTTGGTGGAGACCGGTTCTGCTCCTGATGGACACCCTACTGCTGAATTTCTGCTTGGAGCTCAGCAGGGAAACCCTGATGGATGCCTCCAGGTCAGAGCGGCATCGCAGGAGGTTGCAGGGATGATTGTAATTGTAATTTTGCTCGATAAAGCCATTTCCAGGCGTTATCCCATCATTGCCAGGCGTTACCCCATCATTGCCAGGCGTTATCCTGGCTGCAGCCCACAGCCAAGGAGAACAAATCCTCTCTTCCAATTCCGTGGTCCATATTAAACTGCTGAAGGGCTTGTTTTACCCCAAAGGCAGAGCTGACCTGACCATGCATGTCACCAAGCACACAATTATGCTCGGCACAGGATGTTTTCCCCAGATGTCTTTTTTTTTGGGTTGGTTTTTTTTTTTTTTTGGTGTGTGTGTGTGTTTTGTTTTCAAGAAGTTAGGTCACCCTGTCCGGTTTCTAAATGACTTCCTCAGAAAACATAACTTCAAGTCCAGGGGTTGAACGGTGCTTGCAGAAACACAAAACCATTGCACAATGTGGTTTATGCGTTTGAAGTGGCTGAAGGACCAAAAATCACAGCACTGCAATTTTTATATATATCTCTCTCTCTCTCTCCAGAGAGAGCGAGCGTGTCACGAAAACTAATTGCCACATGTCAAAACGCAACTGAGAGGCATAACTCAAAACTGTCCTTCTGAGGAATGCTCCCGGGGCTGATGGCCGCTGAGCCTTTGAGTTACCTGGCATGAGTTCCTACAGTTCATCAGAGCAGATTAAATCAGGGCTCCTGCTGCTTCCGTTAAAGTCCAACATCTTGTCTTGGCTTCAAGGAGCATTTTGCATCCCGTGCCGGACACACGAGTTTGGAAAGAGCCGTTCTGCTGAAGAGCTGCCTATGCAAAGACATGGAGGAGTAGTTTGGGATCCTCTGATGGAGAACTGCTACAGGAGGAGGAGCTTTTATGGAAAAACTATGTTGGTGTTACGGCAACTGTTCACCTGCAGGTGAAAAGGAAGCAGACTGAGAGCAATGACTTGCTGGGCAGTAAAGCATAGTCCATAGTGTGATCCATTGTAGTCAATATAAAGAGGTTTTGGCCAATAAAACTGGGATATCTGGAAGACCTGAAAGGCCACTTGGCCACTTGAAGACTGTGGTTGCTAATGAGGTCACTGCTGGGTTGTTTGAGGTCTGCGTGTTTTCAGGCATCAGGCAACGTTGGTGAAACCCTTCCTGGTAAGGACACGCATGGGACGATGAGCAGCCCCATGGGGATGCTGTGGTCCCACGGCCACGTGTTTCCCATCCCTGCCAGACCCTGCTGTTGCCATCCTGCACCTTGAGGACATGTACAATGACCTTCATGCCCCAGAGGTGGCTTCCAGGTTCATTGGCAGGCACAGCTGTGGATCCAACACCCCTCCTCAAGGGATGGCGTGCGCGTGCCCACTTCCTAAAGCTGTCGCGGAGCTGGCCGAGGACATTGACCCTCTATACAAGCGTCAGCCCTTGAGGTTTTCTGCTCTGTGCTTTAGTTCAAGAGCAAATTAGAGCTCTCCCTGCCCCAAGCCTTTATTACAAGTGGCTCCGCGCAGTGGTAGGGACTTGTGCCCAATTACACGCAACCGGTTGTGGTTAAACTGGAACACGCTGCTCCCTCCCAGGCCCGTTTTCTCCTCTCTGTAAGCACAGCCCAGTGCACGGGATTTTATCATGTGCTAAGGCACAAAACCCTTCCTTAAAATAGCAGCAAAAGTCTCCCAAACACATGGAAACAGCGTGATAGGGACTTCCCTGTGACAACTGGGACAAGACTGTGTGTACGGCTTTCAGAGCCCTCACATGGAGGATTTGTTGCCAAACTGCATGATCCACACTAGAAACACAATGGAAGCTTTGTAAGAAGTTTTTTTCCAGACAATGGAGAGAGGAGACGGCGGTGTTTAATCCCCAGTTCTGCAATTTAATGGCTGCTTGAGATTGAGTACGTTTCTCTATTCTCTTACACATGCGTCGTGGGAGCAGCAATACCTCGCCGATGCGATGCGAGGCTTAGTAGAGCAAAGCCTGCAAAAATATACCCAAAAATACAGAAAAAAAGCAGAAAAGCAGCGAGTTCCTCCGAGAGTGCACGATTGCAGAGAAGTTCCTTGTTCAATGCTCAGTGTTCAACGTGCGGTAGAGTGGAGACTCACCCGGTGCTGGTTGCGGAGGGTGTAGAAGTTGGGTTGGGATGTCGTTGCCTGTGGGTGAGGTCACCTCACCAAAGACCTGGTGAGGATGCTGCTCTTCCCACTGGGGCACTGGGAAGATGTCTCGGGCACTCTCCACGCCTGACCGGTGGTGGGAAGCAGTGGTGGCACAGCTCCGGAGGAGGAAGGTTGCTCTGCACCCTGGCACTGCAAGGGGGGTGTTTTTGGCAGGGGAACATCAGTACCAGGCACCCTCCGTCCCTGATGTAGTGCGATGTTTGGTGTTATCCCAACACAGAGCCTGAGCAGGCTGTTGTAATAATGCCTCACAGATGTTTATTTTAAAAAAACCATTAAAAAAACTCTTCTGTCCTTCCTCCTCAGCCTACGCGAGCGCTCGTTTGGATTTTCCGAATTGTTTTAATTCTTCTGCTGTAGAGGGGAAAGGATGTGAGCGTGGCATGGCCCATAATGGGAAAGAGGTGCCAGACTGCTGAGCTTGGGGTGGCTTCTGGGAGCGCCCAGCTCTGGGGCTGCTTCTGTCTTTCCATGACTCTGACCTGCTGTCGGGACCCTGGTCTTGGGAAAAGGCTGGTGTCTGCAGTCCCAGGACACCTTCTGATCTTCTCCGGATGCTGGGGTAGCCCATCAGACCCAGGCTGGCTGATCCCACCAGTCCCAAGCCCAGGTGTGGAGGGACCCCAGCCTTAAGTCCTTGGGAAAAGTAACTAGATGGCACAGAAGGATGATGCGGAGGATCTGCCTAACCCGTGGAGCGGGCTATCTCCCAGACCTAGCTGAGAAAGGAGAAGGGCAGCATCCAGGTCTGCATGTGGTCAGCCCTGCATCACGTATCGTGGGAGGTCCCAGAGGAGCCCGGTGATAGACACACTGCTGATAGACCACCCACCACCATCATCACAGCTACAATGAGGCAAACTGCAAATGGCATGCTAGCAATTACCAACTCTCTATTTCTCACTCATTAACATATTCCCCAGCCTAAAAATGCCCTGTGGTTAGGGTGGTTGCCCGCAATGACTCCCCGAGGAGCAAGAAGGAGACTCGGCCTTGCAGAACTTTAATCAGAAGACCTCCCACTTTGCTACCTAAGGAAAGTAAATCACCCTCATGGAGCAATGGGAAACACGGGAAGTCTGGCAGATCCTGCAAAAAAATCAGGTTTTTATGTGAGATTTCCCCAGAACCGGTTGACTTACAATCACTGCAGGAGTTGGAGAAAATGCAGGCAATGGTCTTCACATTCTTGTTTGTTTCTTCCTTCTCAACCATTTCCATCTTGATTTCTAAACATAGAATCATAGAATCATAGAATGGTTTAGGTTGGAAAGGACCTTGAAGATCATCGAGTTCCAACCCCCCTGCCATAGGCAGGGACACCTCCCACTAGACCAGGTTGCCCAAGGCCACGTCCAGCCTGGCCTTGACATTTTCATTGACATTGGCCTTGACATTAACATTTTCCTGCTTGCTCTGGGGTTCTGACTTGTGCCTGAAAACTTTTGTGCCGCAACTAGTGCCGTTACCATCTGGGTATCCCGGTTTTTATAAATCTCTTGGTCTTCGCTCTTCCAACACACACGGTGCAGAAATGTCAGATGTTGGCCCCTCCAATCTGTTTGGTTGTCGGCAGTCATTTATCTAAAAAAAGACACACGTTGAAGAAAAGAGCTTGAAATGTTTAATTAAAAACTGCTATCGATAGCTTGATCTTAGGAAGCTCTGCGGGGCAGCCCATGGGGATTTCCTCCCCTTCGTTTCATCCTGCTGTTTGCACTGTGGTCGGATGCCTTTGCAGCTCTTTCATCCCCCCTGCTCCCTCGGTGGGACACGGTGCATACCTGGGGGGCTCTTGCTGGGCTGCCTTTAACCACCCCACCAGCTCCCAGCATTACCCAGGACCCCCGTCCTCCACCTCCAGTTTCTTTAAGCTGCTGCAATCCCCACGTGATGTCCTGCCACCAACCCTTGGATTGACCCCAGCTTTAGCCGTGTTCTCCAGGACTCGCAGTATGGCTTTTCTCCTGCAGAAAAGGGGAAGAGAAGCCTAGAAAAGCCACCGCAGACTTCAGTGAAGGAGCTCTCTTCACTCCCTACATCCCCTGAAGCCCTGCCCTCCAGGCTGTGGCATGGAGGGCATCCCCCAAACCCGAGCAGACCTGGGGGACACAGGTGGTGGTTACTCTGAGGGCTGTAGAAAGTGCAGGATCCTTGTTCTAGCATACAGGTTTGGTCTGGATGACCAGAGCTTCAAGCAGCAGCTTGCTGGGAGAAAACCAAAACCCTCTTTTGATAGGCACGGTGGTGCGGTGGCGTTCCCGGGCACATCCCAAAGGCAGGACCGAGCCTGCCCTGCGCCCTCACCCCGGCACAGGCTGGAGGAGCGCAGCTGGGCATGTTAACGCTGGTCCCCAGATCAGCTCCTCCGGGGATGGAGGGAGCTTTTTGCATGCTGATACCCTGAGCAGGCCTCAGTGTTACAACTCATCTGGCTCTACCTCTGAATTATCACCTACTCCATGGCTTGTCCCTGGGCCAGCTACTACTTTCCCAAAAATCTGAGAAGCTGAGGACTGGGGGCCATTCCCAGCAATTGTTTTAAGTGAAGCTGCCCTATTTTCATAGAATCATATAATGGTTTAGGTTGGAAAGGACCTTGAAGATCATCAAGTTCCAACCCCCCTGCCATAGGCAGGGACACCTCCCACCACACCAGGCTGCCCAAGGCCACGTCCAACCTGGCCTTGAACACCTCCAGGGATGGGGCCTCAACAACCTCTCTGGGCAACCTGGGACAGTGCCTCACCACCCTCAAAGGGAAAAACTTCTTCCTCATGTTCAATCTAAACCTGCCCTCTTCCAGTTTGAAGCCATTCCCCCTCGTCCTATCACTCCATGCCCCAGTAAAAAGTCCTTCCCCAGCTCTCCTGTAGGCCCCCTTTAGGCACTCTGAAGGCTCAGTGGGTTTGGTAGGACGGATGCAGGTTATTCTCTTCCCACTGGCATCAGAGGATGGCCCCGGCCTGTTCCATTTACGAGTATAGTCTCAACCTTTGGGACTCAACCAAAACCAGGCTTGCAGGAGGAGACCTGACTCATGGCTCTTGGTGTCACACCCCTCTTTCTTTGAAGCCCACGTTAAGTTTGTAGTGTAAGGGTTGTAAATAGAGCCTGGACTTTGAGAGGGTGGAAAGGGATGCTCTAGGTTGGGAGGTTTGTTTCCTGGGAGCTGGTAAGCAGATATAATTTGATTTTGGCGCGTTGCCTTCATTCTTAAGGAGGCTGCTGCCTGCTGCTTCTCCCTCCCTTTGCTGGGAGCGCGAAGAAGCAGGCTCTGCCGGCAGGGAAGGGTGTAGAGCAAAGCAGGCTTTGTCTGTAGGGTTAGCCCTACTGAGATCTCCCAGGGCAGAAGTGCACGTTGGCGTGCGTGTCCATACCACCTCTGTCAACGTGGAGATGTTATAGGCATTTACGCCCCGTGTTTCTCGAGCGGAGCTGAGCTCACGCTTTGCAGCAGTTGGTCCTCGGGGAAATCTCTCCCTCTGTTTACGAGGGCCACTCTGGTGTCAGTAACGATCTCTCCTTCCAGGCGCGAAAAGCATCTTTCCGGACCATACAAGTTAGAGAGCCAGATGTCTTCATCAGATACAGAAATGTAAACAAGCGATTTTTGCTGCAGGACAAAACGCAGCGTCACGCGTGCAGCCAAAGACAAACAGGGTCATATATCTCTCCGGCAGATCTAAAGGCCATGAGGCCGTTTCTTCTTTTCCTGGCAGATCACCAGCCCTGCTGTGATCCGACGGCTAACAGCAAGCAGCCCCCGGAGCCAGGAGAACCGGCGTCCTTGCCCGGTGTTGACACCAATCCACCGCAAGTCCTTTGCAGGGCCACCTCTCTTTCCTGTGCTTTAGTCTGCCCAGATGAGGGAGGATAAAATACCACATTCCCAACCCATTTTGACCTCCCGCGCCGAAGAGGATGCGGGGCAGTGGTGGGCGACTGCTGAGCTGATGTAAACCAACGTGCCGTGAAGGCCCGGGGTTTGGATACCCATTGGGCTGTGTGTTATGGATGCCTGGAAAAAAAATCAATCTGGCTTCAACATTTCCATCTGAACTCATGTATGCAGGAAACAGCGCCTGGACGTAGCCAGCGTGTCTTGCAGGAACGTAGGAGTTCTAGCAAAGCTGACTCTGGGAAAGTTTCCCTTTGGCTGGGTGACACTTTCCCAGTCCAAACACAGTGCACGCCTCAGTGGTGACACGAGCCAGGAAGGGGGAAGGTCCTGGATTGAACCCTGCTTTGCACGATGCCATCACATCACTTTTGGTGGTGGTACCCACACCCTGGTTGCTCCACCTCCCAGGGAGCATAGGGGGCTTGACCATCCTCTTCTTCCCTTTTTGCGCTGCAAATAGTCCCTCTGCTTACAGAGAGGTCCAGTTTGGCCATGACCCCACTTCAGCCCTGGATCAGAACAAGACATAGCAGAAATCCAGGCCAGGCTGAGCAGCTCCACCAGGCGAGACTCCTGCCCGGTGGGACCTGGCTGCAAAACACGCAGAGCCGGAGCAATGCCCTGCTCTGGCCAGCGACTGGGAAAACAGCTGCCAACAGCTTTGGGTGGTGTCCAAGGCTGAGGGCAGCATCTCTGCAAGGACCCAGGGATACTCAGCCTGTCCTGCAGCGAGGCGAGTGGTCCGTCTCCTTAGGGCATGCGAGGATTTGGGTTGGTCAGTTTATTTTAACTCATTTGGGGACTGGAAGGATGCCTGTGGAGAGCCACGTGGCGGCAGGGAAGGAGGTGGTTTGCCAGCTCCTTTCCTTTGCCGAGTGCTTTGCAGAGCTGTGGACGGAGGGCGGGTGGTCTCCATCCCTCCTGGGGCAGTTCATTCGGCACTTGTGAAATGCTTCTGCGTGAGGAGCAGGAAGATGGACGCTGCTCTCAGTAACGGTGGGGCAGCTCGAGCCACGTGTTTCCCTGGGAAGCTGAGCACCGGTACGTCCCAAGCTCTGGAGGAGATGAGGTCAGATGATTTTCTGGGAGATGATGGTCTTTGACAAGGTTTCCTTCTGGAAGTGGAAAAGAACCATCACATTTTCCCAAAGGAGATATGTTCTTTGCATCCAGAGCTTCGCAAGAAGGAAAGGAAAACAGAAAGTCTGAATTATTCTCCCTGACCTTCTCCTGACTTTCTCTAATGAAGCTGTTTGTTGCTGTGCATGGAAGGGCTCGTTCCTGTCCCAGAAGAGCTCCTGCCAGCTCTGGGGATGGCTGCCTGCCTCGGGCCGGACGGCAGCGGGAAGGTTGTGCAACCTCCCACTTCTGCTGCTGGTTCTCGGGGTCCAGGCCAACACAAAACAGCAGCGTCCCAACCGAAACGATCCGTTTGTCCCAAGCCACTTTCAGCTGAAGAAACTACACTCTCCTTACAAATACTAACCCTATTGTCATTTTTGGCAGAGGACTATTTATTGGCCCTGACCTAATTTCGGAAGACCACTGATGGCAGGAGAGAGGGTAATATTTCAAAGGCTCGTGGTCAAAGGTTCACGTTCAGTAATGATGCCTTTGTGTAGGAGATGCCGTTCGTTACGTTGCAGCTTGCAGTAATCATGCTGGATGCTCTCTTTTTGTGTTGGCAGTTCTTCGTTTTCTGCCACGGGCTCCTGCAGCTCTCCCAGCTCCTGGTCTCCGGCTATCTGAAGAGCTCCATCTCAACCATCGAGAGACGATATGGCCTCTCCAGCCAGACGTCAGGGCTGCTCGCTTCCTTCAACGAGGTGAAAACCAGCTTGATTCTCCTAGTCTACCTGGCCAACGCTCTTCCCGTGCTCCCGTCGTTCCCTTGTGAGACCTCTTGGTGTGTGTGTCCTGCTGCAGGTCGGAAACACGTTGCTGATCGTCTTCATAAGTTACTTCGGGAGCCGAGTGCACAGACCCCGTTTCATCGGCTGCGGCGCCATCCTCGTCTCCTTGGCCGGGTTCCTCATGTCTCTCCCCCACTTCATAACTGGACCCTACGAGTATGACCAGTCCGTTGCCAGTAGGTACTCTAGGAACTTATTTTATGCCTTTTGGGACAGAAAAAGGAAACGGCCTTCCCTCCAGGGGTTGGGAACTGCAAGCTGTAGGTTTGCCCTCAAGGAATTTTAATTTTCTGATAATGAAATCATCTCAGTCCTGAGAGGCAACGGCTGACGATGGGAAGCACAGCCAGGGGACAGCTGGAATCACAGGAAAGGGCATGAAAACCACCAAAACATAGCCTGTGCCTCCGGTTCCCCTTGTCTTCTGCACATCCATGCAGCAGACAAAGACCAGGTAGCAGGAAGGTCTTCTCCAACTATCAGAGCTCTCATCTTCTGTGAGCTGAGGCAAGTTGCCCTCGTGCACATGAACTACTCCCTTATTTTCTTCACATAGATAAGATAAGGTTTCATGAACTCTGAAGCCCTTTATGGGAAGGAAACAGGAGGTACGGGAAGGAGCTTGACTCAACCCAACAGGGCAGCTTTGGGGGTGACACGCTGTTGCCTGCAGTGAGGGAACACTGGTTTCACGCCTAACTTCTGCTTGTGGGGCACCTCACCCGTCTTCCCCTGTCTAGCTGAGCTGCCTTTGAGGGAATGCTTTGAGGTTTTAGACCCCACCAGAATATCAACCTCTTATAAAAGAAGCATGGAGGTGTAAATCACTCATGGAGGAGCGGGTCAGGGTGGATGTGGGAATTTCTCCTTGAAAGGAGGCGAAGGGATGAAAAAAGAAAGAAAGGAGAAAACCACACTCTTGTTACCTTCCCAAATCTTGCCACGAAGCTCCAGGAAATCTTTCGGAAACCTCCACCGAAGGGCTTTTCTCTGGCTCATCAGAGCGAGCGCAGCTGGTTCACTCAGCTGCAGCCACCCGAGGAAGATTTAGCGGGTGAATAATTCATGGCTGCAGACGGGGTTCAGGTGCTAACGACAGTTTGGAAACAATTAGCCATGGGTTTCAGGAGCGGCTGGTGCAGGCGGCCCTGCGTGGAGCACTCAGAGTTGCATCCGAGTTGGGGCATAACCATGGAAATCCTGCTATAAACATCCCGCCCCCACCCCTTCCCCCAGTATTTTAAGGAAGATAAGGGTGCTAGAGTCAGCACTTAGGCAGCTTTGTAACCCGTTTCTGGGTAAAATGAGTTCTCGTTTCCTGAGTAGCTCTTCGTGAAATCCCCAGTTTTGCTCGCTTACCTTTATTACAAGGTCTGCCAAAGGTCCTGGAAGTGACCTCAGCTCCGCTGTTCCCATGGAGGTGGCTTTTCATGGCACGTGCACCCCTCTCTCTGTGAACATCTACACAGCAATCTTTGCACTTTCTTTGCGTTTTCTTCCACCGCCGTTTCCCACCCGACATCTACCGAGCGCACACCTACGGGCTTGCTGCTGTCTTAGGGAACCTCTTTCTCCAAACCGAGCTCCTTAGACCTGCTCCCCTTGTCATCTCAGGCATGTTCAGCAACACCACCGACCTGTGCCAGCCGGGGGTCCCGGGATCCCGAGGGAACCTCAGCGATGCCGGCTGCACCCCCCATGCTGCCAGGGAGAACCACGAGGTTCTCCTCGTCATGTTCATCGCCCAGGCGCTGCTGGGCATCGGTGGTGTCCCCATCCAGCCCTTCGGGATCTCCTACATCGACGACTTCGCCAGTGAGAGGAACTCCCCCCTTTATCTGGGTAAGGCTGGAGCTGCTGTGGAACGAGGGAAAAGCAGAATTAGCCCTCATCACAGGGCCAGATGGTGCCAATGTCCATTCAGGAGAGCAGCACTAGTTGTAGCCCTTCTGCTCTACCCAGTGCTTTGAAGGCTTCTGCAAAAATAGTTTATCTGCTTCAAGCTTGGACAGACTGCAGACAGACCAGGAGTGCTGGAAAACGTTATTTTAGTGGAGATGCTGGGGTTTTTTGGCCGGAGAGCGACACAATAACCGTGTCCTCCTCCAAAAAGGCTTCAGCAAGGAGAAGAGGAACAATCTGATCTCCGTGTTCATGGGGGACAGCTCAAGATGCAGTGATGAAGACTTCATTTAGGTATAGGGAAAGTTATAGGAAGCTAAAAAAGCAGGGTAAAACCATCTGGGAGGTGGGCAAGTATCCTTCAGCAGAGGGGGTGCTGGAAGACCAGCTTGGAATACGCACCTAAAAGGGACGTCCCAGGGTGGTGGGATGGACAAAGATGGTCCTTGCGGGTCCTTCTAGCCCTTTTCCAGCTGTTGTCTGTGATGGCATTTTGAACTGAATGGGACAGGGAGGGTGGCTCAAAACTGTGCCGATAAGAGGGTGGAAGTACCGCATCAAATTTTGCACCGGTAGGTGCTCCAAACCTCTGAACCATTATTTAAAAGGATTTCCTGTAAGATAGGAGTTAAATCTTCAATGTGTTTAATTCTTTTTACCAGTCATTCACGTGATTTTTTTTTATCAGTAGTTTTATCAGAAATTCAGAGTTTGCTGATAACTTTTATCTCCTTAACCTTGTAAAAAAAAATAACCAAACAAAAAAACAACTTTGCATTTCCTGGATTTCTTATGCCAAGGGGCCACCCCTTGTTGCTGGGTGTGTTTCAGCCTCTCTAGGAGGCTGCAGAAAAGTGGTGGGAAAGATCTGAGTTTTGCAAAACCTTCCCTGTGAGGGGAGTGTGGAAAGCGTGGGGTTGTTCTCCTTCAAAAGGTGGGACACAAGAAAGCTTCCAGGGAAACAGCCTGCGCTGGAGGTAGACGTGGTGGACCCTGGTTCATCGAGGTCCTGCCTTGAGGCACCTCCTGTCCCCCCCGTGGTCCCTTCGCGCAGGGCTGAGCCCCTCTCTGCTCTCACCCCTCTGCAGGCATCTTGTTCTCCGTCACCGTCATCGGGCCAGGGGTGGCCTTCATGCTGGGCTCTGCCATGCTGCGTTTTTACGTCGACATTGACAAAGTCACCGGAGGTGAGTGAACGTGACCTCGCAGAGCCACCCATCACCCTTCGCGTCGCATCCCTTTTACTGAGCCAGCAGTGGTCCAGCCCCTCTCTGGGCATCCCGACCCCCAAGGGATGGGGGTGCAATCACTTCCATCACCTGTGGATGCTCTGGGTCCCATCAATGCTGACGTGGACGGCCCACACACATTGGTCCTTCCCACCCAACTCATGGTCACACACACATCTACTGGGTTAAACCTGGCCCCGTGGCTGCTGTAATTCAGTTGGCACTTTCTCCTCCTTCAGAGGCCTTTCTTCTCTCTAACCTGGAGATACGGTTAGAGAGGTGCCCACCTGCACTGTGCTTTTAGATCAGACCTGATTTGCATCCTTCTCCGAATTTTCGGCCATATGCCGGCGGCAGCAGCAGCGGGAGCATTTTGCTGCCAGCCAGCACCGGGGAAGAGTGGGGATGGGATGTGGAGGATGAGCAAAATCTGGAGATAAAAACAAAAGGGAAAGACGGAGGGGAGAAGTAAGAGAGAAGGAATGGAGAATGGGTACCAGGACCCTGAGACGTGAGGAAGCAGAGGGAAGGGTAAGATGGGAAGAAGGTGAAAACCGGTAGGAAAGAAATGCTGGATGGGGCAAGAAAGGAGCATGAAAGGGATTTTCAAACGTCTCTTCTTGAGCCATGCTATTAAAGCATTCGTAGTCATCTCCTTTTTGGCTGCTCTTGAATCCCTGCCTGGAAAACAAGAGGTTCTTTCCTGGTTGTTAACAGAGCAGACACACGTGAGGATATGCTGAGCTGTACAACGTGAGGAGAAGGACGATGGACAGGCTCCTTTGGGTGGTAACCAGAGAGCATCAGGGCTGGGGCTGGATGAGCAGCGGGTGTTGACACCAGAGATCCATTAGCTTTGGCTCCTTCTCGGCGCCTCCGGCTCATTCCTGCTCACTGACTTCACCAGACGTTTTTTTCCCCCCGGACTTTGTCACTCCATACATTTATGATATTTGCAGCACAAGAGCACACTGTAGCCTCGACGCTGCCTCCTGCTATCAGGAGACCTCCAAACTTATTTGCTGCAGCTTCCCGTCCTCCTCGGTGGGTGGACCTTGGCCAGGTGGCTGGAGTCTTGCCTTGCCTGCCTCTGAAGGATGAAGAAATGGGACTGGGGTCTGTTGTCTGCCTGCACACCCTGATGCTCAGTTCTTCTAAGCCACCTTCTGCAGATGGACGTTGAATGAGAAATGTGCCTGCGTAGCCAGAACTGGAGAACACCCAGTTTTAGAGTTGTCTTCAGCCTAAAAGTGTCTTCAGCCTACTGGGGAAAGCTAGTGAGCTGTGGCTGCTTAACGCTAAATGTAATCTAACCTCACATTTTCCTAGGAAAAAAAAAAACAAACAACAAACCCTTGGTGTTTATTCAGGAAGAGATTTAAAATTCCAATTTGCTAAATGCATTGTGCAGGGAGGAGATTATCAAATTTCTTTGACCTATCACTTGTTACTTCCGGAGATGGGAGATTAGATGTGGCAGTATCCACTGTACCGAAATCCAGTCAACTGATTGCGGTTTTAATTGCACGCCCCGCAGTGAGAATAGCTCACTTGTGTTAAACCTCACGGTTAAGGGAGAGGTTTCTGCGAGGACTCATTTCTTGGGATTGCCCGTGAATGTTATCTAACCACAGGTGTCCCCTTTTTCTGGAGAAATACTTCTTGGTTCAGACTCACCCCGTTGTGAATTTGCATTTTGGCTTCTGCATATCCCCTTTTATTTATGCCAAGTACCATCCCCGCAGAAAATGTTGTCTTTGGCAGAGTGCCCTGGGGACGACAGGAGAGGAGGCTGGGCGAACTGAGAGAGTTGGGGGGGTTCAGCCTGGAGAAGAGAAGGCTGCGGGGAGACCTCAGAGCCCCTTCCAGTGCCTAAAGGGGCTCCAGGAGAGCTGGGGAGGGACTCTGGATCAGGGAGGGGAGCCATGGGATGAGGGGGAACGGTTTGACACTGACAGAGGGGAGATTGAGATGAGATATCAGGAAGAATTCTTTCCTGTGGGGGCGATGAGCCCCTGGCACAGGTTGCCCCGAGAAGCTGTGGCTGCCCCATCCCTGGAGGTGTTCAAGGCCAGGTTGGACGGGGCTTGGAGCAACCTGATCTAGAAGAAGGTGTCTTTCCCCATGGCAGGGGCGTTGGACTAGATGGTCTTTAAGATCCCTTCCCACCCAAACCATTCTATGATTCTATGAACTGAAGGAAGTTGGTCAGGAGAAAAGGATACAATCTTTATTAAAACATTTTCTAAGATTGGCTTCCGTTGGTCGAGCTGCAAACCAGGCACTGGCTGATGGACCAGACTGGTGGGCAGAGCTCCAGGGTCCAAGTCCTGCTGTGAACAGGGGGTCCTTGCACGATGAGCCAGACTGTAAAGAACTAAACCAGCACTCTTGGATGCAGAAAGTTAACTGGAGTTAACTCCATTTTAATCTCAAGAAAGGTTTTTTCCTTCTGTCTTGACAGACATCGTGGCTTAATCCCCTTGAGTGAGTATTTCCAAGCTTTTTCACAACATGGGTATCCCTTCTCTGAAAAAGCTGTGGGGATGCTTCCCTTTGCCTTTCCAGCTCTAGGACATCCCCGCCCCAGTTGTCTCCATCCAAAGGGCTGAGTGGGTTTTTAGACACCGTGGTGATAACGAAGAATGAAATGTGATTTAGCGCCATGGGGTGAGTCAGGTGCAAATGCTGCTCAGACCCCAAAACCGATGGTCACCAGGTTGGGAGCCACCACGCTGGAGCACACTGATGTCTGGGATGACTGGGACCATTCATCACCATCCCTTTGGTGCACTGGGGTCCCTCCGTTCACCTTTGATTTCATGCCCATTTCTCCGTTTGTGTTGCAGACGAAGTCCAGCTCACGAACAAAGACCCGCGGTGGGTCGGCGCCTGGTGGCTTGGTTTCCTGGTTGCAGCCAGTCTCGTGGCCATATCTGCGGTGCCATACTTCTTCTTCCCGCGGGAAATGCCGAAAGAGGTAGGAGAGAGATGTGCTGCAGATCGCCTTTTTGGCGTTGCGCACAAACGCGCCGCTCCTCCCTCACCCACCAGCATTAGCTGATGCATCCATGGGAAACACCGCTGTGGAAGTGGTCATGCAGTTTATAGCTGCATCCCAAAGTCAGATGTGAGCTGTGGTTTGCTCTCATCTCCCGTGTCGGAGGTTCTTGTATGCTAAGGAGATGCGTGGTGAAACTCAGCATGGTGAAAGCAGCTTAATAGACGTGCTGATTTCCTTGGCGGGGCACTGAAGCAGCACTTGTGTTGGTTCCTCTGCGTAGGAATGTGTAGCACCGGGCAAGTCCTATGTGGATGGGGGTCCTTCTCACAGCCACCCTCTTGGATCACCTGGAGGTGGGACTCCTTGCCTTCCCTGGAGAAGCAATGGTCCTGCTCCTTCTTCTGCATCTCCTTTGGGAGCTTGTTTCCCTTCAAGAGGCGCCACGTGTGCCCGATGAGGAAATCAGTTCATAGGAAATCTGAATAATGCATCAGAAGCCTTTCCTTAGAAAGTGGGCTGTGCCCTCGGAGTGTTTGAAATGCTGAGGCTGGAGGGCGGTTCGTCTCCTTTCCACCGCGAAAGCCCCTTCTCACTCTCCACGGGGGTTTGCTGCTCGAGCGTCCAGCTTCACCCACCGCCACTTCTCACCGCGACCTCTTTGCTGGCCAAAAAAGGATTCCAGACGCTTTCCAGCCCCTGAACCCCGGCTCTGTAAAGCCCTCAGAGTTGTCTGGAGGAGAAAAAGCCTTTAGCAGCCTGAACCCGTTATTGCGAGCCAAACTGATGTCTGCCTCCCTGCAGTTTGCTCGGGGGATGTTTGTTCCTGGCCCTTGCTGGAGCCCGCTGGTGGGTCACGACTTTGCTTTGTGTTTACTACTAGGGTTTTTTACTTCTCCGGAGCCCTCCCGAGTGCTTCAGGGCTCACGCCAAGACGCGAAACAGCTTGCGAGCTTCTCAAGCGCTTCGCTGGCTGCGGGTCCCGGTTTTCTGGCAACCGGCGCGTCGCGAGGAACAACGCAAAACAAATTGTTCTTTCAGAGGAGGCATCACGCGAAGTTGCTGGGACGCGCTTAGTAGGTGGAATCGCGCTCGTCTCGATGTCTTGGCCATGTTCCAGCCTGCGTCATTGTCTTTCACGTATATTTTACCTCGGGGCAGCATCAAAACTTTCGTGTCGAAACAAGTCCGTGCACTGCCTGGTGCAGAATAATTCTTCCTTTCTCCTGCCGCTGCCTGAATTTCTGCAGGAATGAGTGATTCTTAGGGAGACGTGGGTTTCACCTGCCTGGGAAAATGTGACCTGATGTACCGGTTACGCTCCTGGGGATGGAATGATGTTCTCCTGGGTTATATACGCTGTGAGGTTTGCAAAGGTGCTGCGGTCCCGCGAGGTAACGGGGTGGAGACTGCTCAGCGCTTTGCAGGATGAGGGCGATACCGAATGCAACGTGGCTGATTTATCCTCCTGAAGCTTGGTTCACTTTAAAGTCATTACGGATGATCTATAGCAGCAGAACCTGCTCGGTGTGCAAGAGTGGCACACTACATCTTAGGGGAAATGTTCTTTATTAGGGCTGATGGGAATATTAATTTCATAAACGGCTCTTGAGAGAAAATAATGTACTTCAAACTAAAACAACCGTAGTTTTTTTTTTGCAAGTGCTGCACTCCGGTCGGTCTGAGCAGTTTTGAAGAGTTTAAGGGAGGATTGGTCGGATATTGATTTAAAAAAGCAGCAGGAAGGTTTCACCCTGCTCTGCTGGCTGATATCTGTAGGGAGTGCTCCCACGTGGCTGAGCACCCATCTATCCCTTTGCGGCCCAGATCTTCTCGAATTTCTCCCCATTTCACCATTTCCCCCCAGAAAGCTTTAGGGAACTGTTTACAGTAAAAAATAGTAATAGGAAAATAATCTAGGGGATGGCAAAATTCTGAGCAAGATGCTGTTCTGGGTAAAACATTTGTCTGCTGTGGGAGCGCTCAAAGCTTTGTAGGAATTCTGCATTATCGCGGGTGATTTTCTGTAGCTAGAGCAGAAAAAAAAAAACCCCATATAAATCACTTTCTCTTGCCTGCCCCTGGAGTAAATCAGTGTTTGGCTGAGGGTGTAAGCATGACTGCTTTTCCATCGCAAAGGGCAGCCCTCTTTCCTCTCCGATGAGCTGGAGGCAGCAGCATCTCTAAGGCCACCGAATTACTGCACCCGCCATTGAGCTTGTTGGAGCCGCGATTCCCCTCCAAAAAAAAAA
>VUYV01000733.1:73810-156431 GCA_008711295.1 Anarhynchus alexandrinus | reverse complement strand
GGGGCAGCCCCCGGCTCTGGCCACTCCCCGGGCACAGCGCTGCCCCCCCTCGGGTCACCCCACACCCCGGGGCGCCCCCGATCCTGCCCCCCTCTCCCGGGAGACCCCACACCCCGGGACGCCCCCGGACCCACTTCCCCCTCTCCCGGGTTACCCCACACCCCGGGACGCCCCCAGACCCGCCCCCCCTCCCCGGGACACCCCACATCCCGGGGACGCCCCCAATTCGGCTCCTGTCCGAGGGGGTGTGCTAGCACCGGGGGGGCACAGTCCTGCCCATGTCCACCCCGCCCAGCTGCACCCGGAGAGGGGAGAGGGTCCCCTGCTGATGCCCCCCTCCCCAAAGACTCCATCAGAGAAGGGGGACCACCCCACATTTGGGTCCTTGTGGGGTGGGCCCCAGACCCTGCGCACACCCCGAGGGTGCCTTGCACACCCTGGAGCGTGCAAACACCCCCACCCGCAGCCCACACACCATGTCTCAGGCTGGACACGCAACCTGTGTCGCCTGCGTGTACACATGTGTGCACGCACATGCGTGCTCATCCCTCCAGCTCTGTGCCGGGCCCCTCTCGGGGGGCTCTGCCGGGTNCCCCCCGGCTCAGCGGGCATCCCGCCCCAACACTATCACTTTATTGTTATTGCTATTATTGTTACTGTTATTACTATTATTATCTGCTCGCCGTCCCTGGGAAGCTGCCGGCAGCGGCTCCGGTACCGGCGGGGCTGGGGGCAGGCACAGGGTGGGGGGAGCGTTGCAGAACTGCGTGTACGTGTGGAGACAGAATGAATAAAAGGTAAAGGAGAAATAAGTAACGGAAAGGGAGAGGGGGAGAGAAAGGAAAGGAAACAGGAGAGAAAGGAAAGGGAAAGGAGAGGGCAGCGCCGAAGTGCAGTGGGGGGTTCAAGGGGTCCTGGCACCGTGGGGCTGCGGGGCCGCAGCCAGCCCCACGCCAGCCCCACACAGTCCCCACAGCCGCCCCACCACAGCCCCGGGCAGTGCGGTGCCTGCCTGTGCCGGCACCCAGCCACAGCATTGCCCCGGCAGGGGCAGGTGGCACGTGGGGCTCATGGCCCGCAGCCGGGGCATGGGGCACCGCTCCCGCCAGGGAAGGTCCCCCCAGTCCGGGGAAGGCCCCTCCTGCCCTTCTCTTGCTGCTGTCACAGTGCCAGCGCTACCGGCTGGTGTGAGAGCCACTGCCAGCCCCATGGCCCCCGCTCCCCGCTCCTCCTTGGCTCCCCGCTTCCCATGCTGGCCAGAGCCTCCACGCCCCTCTCCCTGCCCAGCTGGGATCCCCCAACAATCTCCCCGGGGACACAAGCGCTGGGTCCCCCCCGGTGCTGCAATTACCCCATTGGCTCCAGGGCTGCAGGAGGGATGGGGCAGCTGAACCCCGGCCGGGGGCTGTGCGGAGCCAACACGAGGTTGGGGACACTCCAGACCTGCTACCACTGCACGGCCGGGGGCTCGCCCCACATCGCCAGAGCAAACTCCTGGGGGGGGTCCCAGTGTCCCTGACGGTGTCACCGGGGAGCAAAAGGACACCAGGGTCTGCGAGAGGCCCAGGGAGCTCTGGGAAGACCCCTCCCACACAATTAACAGCCCTCTGCCCTCAGATCTGGGAGGGCAGAGGCATGGCGAGGGGAAACAAGTGAAGGTTTAAAAAAAAATAAAAAAAAGCTTGAAGGAAAAAGAAGAGAAAAAGGGGGGGGGGGGGGGGGAGGAAAGTGAGAAAAAAACCTCTAGAGGAGATATAAGAAACCGATAAGTGAACAAAGAGCCGGTATTGAAATAGATCTAAGGGCCGCGCCGCGCTCGGGCCGCGCTGCATCCCTTTGCAGAGGGGTTTGGGGGTTTTCAAAGGCAGCAGCCACATCCTCGGCGCAGCATCCGGGGGGGACAAGGGGGGGCTGGTGCCGAGGCGGACACTGGCAAGGGGGGTGCTGAGAGTCAACCCGTGCTGCTGCCGCGCCGCAGGCTGGGGGTGCCACGGGGCCCTGCCATGGCCCTGGGCTCCCCTCGCACCCCACGCCTGCCTCTGCTGCGGCAGTGCGGGCACATGGCGGGGTGGAGTGTGAGCGGGTGCGGCTGCCGGCCTGACACCACGATGTCCCCTGCGTGTGCCAGCGCTCGCCCCGTCCCGCTCAGCCCAACCCTGCTGGGGCGGATGCAACACCCTGGCCCCAGCCAGCCCTGCCCTCCAGCCCCCGCCGCCCCCCGAGGGCTGAGGGGGGAGTCCCTCCTGAGCCCCCCGCCCTCCGCACCCCATGCCCCCCCGCCGTCCCTGCCAGCCATGGCCCAGCACCTGGTGCCAGGGGGGGAGCACAGCCAGGGCGAGCAGTGGGGGGACAGGGGCACACGAACGGCCGCTGCGGAGGGACAGATGTTGGGCAAACGACCCCCGGCCGCCCCCCCGGCCCTCTGCCCCCCCCCGCCCTCGCTCNGGGACACCGGGAGGGCGCGTTCAGCCCCCCCCCCCGCGCCCTTCTCGAGGGCGGCGGTGCCACCTGGTGGCGGCTCCCGGCACCGCGCGCCGCCCGTGGCCGGTACCCGGTGCTCGGTACACCCAGTGCTCCGTGCCCGGTGCCCGGTTCTCGGTGCTTTGGGGTGTTTCTGCTCCTCGCGGCGCGGGGGAAGGAGCCACGGGCGGGGCCGCAGCATCTCGGGGCTCCGGGAGGCGCTGCCGGCAGCGGGGAGCCCCCGCACACGCGTGTGCACGGACACGCATGGCCCCGAACGGCAGCACGGGTGCTGCACTCCGAGAGCGGCCAGGCAGCGCGCACACGCACACACACGTGCACGCACACGCACACACACACACACGTGTGCCCATGCACACACACACACGCACGCTCAGGCTCGCACCGCTCCCCTGCCCACCGCCACTCCCTGCCCCGGACCCTGTGCCCCCCACCCCACAGCACGAGGCTCCGGTGGGACCCTTCCGCCCTACACCACCGGCCCCCATGACACGACTGGCCCCGCTGGGCTGCGAGGGCATCAGGGCTGCGGCACTGGTGCCTGGGGGCCCCCATGCCCCCCCGCTGCCACCCGCCACCCCCCTTCCCGCCAAACAGCAGCAGGCTCTTCAGTTTTTAAAAATTTTATTTATAACAATATCTGTTTTGTTTAGTTGTAAAGTAATCCAGCAAAAATTATTAAAACATTTCCCCCCAATAAAAGGATGGGGTCGCCCCCCGCCCTCCCCCCACATGCGTTTATTTATTTCTACTATAAAAGCTAGGTCATTTCCATGGTTTTGTTTTTTTTTTTTCTTTTTCTTTTTCCTGTTAAAAAATGTGCATGTTGGAGAGCGGGCGAGGTGTAGGCGACAAGCCGGAGTAAGGGGCTGCGGGGCCAGGGGACCCTCCGCACCACAATGGGGCTGGGGGCAGCGGTGGGGGGCCTTTGTCCCTGTCCCCCCCCGGAACAGTCGGGCAGAGTCAAGGATGGTGGAGAAGGAGAGGATCGGCAAAGGAAAAGGTGGAGGGAGAGGAACGGTGGGACCGAGGGAGGTTTGCAGAGGCCAAGCTGCAGGAGGAGGAGGAGGGACCCGGGGAGCAGCAGATTTGGGGGGGAAAGGAAACGGGGCCCCCGTAGAGGGGAGCTGCAGGAGCCGGGGGGGACAGAGCCCAGAGCTGGGGAGCGCGTGGCCCCCGCTCTGCCCCCCTCCTGCCCACGCCGCCGCTGCTGCCTGCGCCCCACGGTAGCGGTGACCCCATGTGTCCCGTCCGCCCCGGCTGCAGCGGCCCCAGCAAGTCTGTCTGGGCGCACCGGCCCCGGCGCAGTCCCCACTCCGAAGCACTGCCTTGTCCGGCGGGTGGGAGGGGGTGGAAGGGGGGGCCCGATGTAAAGAGATTTAAAATAAACCAAAGCCGGATCTGGCAATGAGAGGCGCTGAGGCCCAGTACCGGGGAATATACAGGTAATAATACTGCTCACATAGAAAAGTAATAATCCTTCATTTGTACATTTATACAGCGGCTCTTGGCTCCCCCGGCCCCTGCCCGCCTCCTGCAATGGGTGTCTGTGCCAGGCCCAGGCGCTGCGGCCTGGCAGCCCTTTGCCCCCGTCCTGCCCCTATGCCAGGGGGTCCGCCAGGTCGTCGTCTGCGCCCCGCGACAGCAGCTCCCGCTTCTCGTCTGTGCTAGCCAGCGAGTTGCGGCTGTTGTGGGCGCCCATGTACAGCGTGGCGTAAACGGGGTTGGTGAAGTTGGTGGGCTGCGGAGAGGGGGGAGCAGGTGGGAGGGGGGCATGGACACATCTCTCCCCAGCAGAGCAGTCCCGGAGGCGTTCCCTGCCCCATGGCAAGAGCCCGCACCATCCACGACCTCCTCACAGTACAGCACCACTGACCCTGTGGATGCCGCCATCCCTCCCCACAGCCTCCACCCCTCAAAGCCTCAGCGTCCCGTCGGAGCCCCCAGACCTCCTCTGCACCGAAAGCAGCGCAGGGAGCCCTGACGCTGCCGCAGCAATGTGCCCCCTGCCTCTGCATCCCCCGCTTCGGGCTGCACCCTGCACAGCTGACAGCCCCTCCGTGCCATGGGGGACCCACTTCTCACCTTGTCAGGGTCCAGGGCGAAGTCTGCGTCCAGCAGCTCCCCTACGTCGTCGTCAGGCTCCCCCTCATACATTTTGTAGGTGGGGTTCCCAATCTCTACGTTCATGGCACCGTTTGTCATCCGCTGGTGCTGGAAGCCCTTGGCGCTGGGGAGGGCGTGAAACAGGGGGTCAGTACCAGCAACACGGGGTGCAGCGAACGGGAGCCCCCCCACCCCGCCAGCAGTCTGGCTTGTTCGTCCCACACAATCGAGGCTTTCAAGCCCTGCAAAGAGGGTTTCCATCCTGGCTAGGTAACGCTCCCTCCCGGCCCCCAACAGCCCAGACTCACCCTTTAATCCTCCACTTGTACCAGACAAAAGCCACCACGGTGAGGAGGATGAGCAGCAGCAGGATGGGGATGACAATGGAGGCTGTTCCTGCGGGTCGAGAGGTGCAGGTACAGTCAGAGCGTGCACGGAGGCCAGCGACCGCACGCCCGGGCAGCAGCGGGTGCAGCAGCCTGCGCTGGCCCTGCCTGCAGGAAGGGACCTGCCCCTCTCCACCTGAGAATGGGGTTCAGGGGGCACCAGGCAACCCTGCCTTCACAGGCAAATACACGCCCCCGACCCCCCTGGTTTGGTGTCGGGCCTCGTGGTGCTTTGCTGGACAGGACTGCCCCATACGTACGGCTGCTCTGCTGCTCGCTGACGATGAAGTCCTCGCAGCGTGTCCCCGTCACCCCCACCGGGCACCTGAGGGCGCAGGGAGAGCACTGGGGTTAGCGGGGGCAGGACAGCATGCGGGGAGGGGGAGGGNAGTAGCCCGCCCGTAGCCCCCCCCCCACCCCCCCCCACTCCCCAGCCCTGCTTACAGGCACTCGGGCAGCTGCGTCTTGTCACTGATGGAGCAGGTACCGCCGTGCAGGCAGTAGTTGTCGCAGGTCAGGCAGCTGGGTGCTATCTTGCCGTCCGGGCAGCTGCAGGTCAAAGAGGATGAAGCACATGTGTATCCCCGGTCTGCCCCATACCCCCCCCCAGCACCCGTGGCTCTGCGTGCTGGAGGCTGTCAGCTCATCCCTCCGGCACAGCTCATGGCTGTGCCACACCGATGGTAGCTGGGACACCAGGATGGGCCTGGGGCAGGGACACCACCACCTCCTCCCGGGGCCCCGAGGCCTCCCAGATTTCTCAGCTGCCCTGAATCACTGACCCCGCGTCTCCCAGCCATGGCCAATCTCCAACTACCTGGCCACAGGGACACAGCTGGGCTTTTTTTGGGTCCTTGTGCCCACCATCCCCTCTTCCTCCCCTGAGTTCGATGTCCCTGGCACCTACATGCAGGAAACTTCTCCGCTCTGCTTGTTGATGCTGCACTTGCCCTCCTGGCACCGGGAGCACTTGTTGTCCTGGCACTGGATGCCCTCGAACTGGGGAGGGCAGCGGCACTGCTTGGCACCGCTGGCTGTCATCTGGCAGACGCCCTCGTTCTCACAGTAGTCGAAGCACTGCCCTGCAGGGGATGGTGGGGTCAGGGCGGGCAGCCCCACGCCAGCCCCTTGGACCATCGGCCCCTCCGGAGGACTGCTCATGACCCTGGTACCCTGCAGAGCTCTACACCACCCGGGGTCCCCAGACAACATCCCCCAAAGAGGGGGACCTGGGAGTCCGACCTCTCAGGCACTGTCCCCAGAGGTCGCTGAAGAGCATCCCCCAGAAGAGGGGGGACCCGCAGTGCGACCTCCCAGGCGGTCCCCAGCCACCCTCACCACGGGCCGGCAGCACTCACGGTACTGGCAGCGGTCCCCGATGAAGGTGGGCAGGCAGCGGCAGTTGGGCTGGTTGCCCTGGTTGACGGTACAGCTGCCGTTGTTCAGGCAGTAGTCGGTGCACACTTGCTGGTTGCACCGGGGCCCCGTGAAGCCGGTGGGGCAGCGGCAGGTCGGCATGCCTGAGAATGAGAGCCATTAGCGTCCTCCCCATCTGTCCGTCTGTGCGCCCAGCACCAGCCCCGAGCCCCAAGCTCGCCCCCAGCAGCCTCACCCGACGGGGAGGCGGCGCACGTGCCCCCGTTCTGGCAGTAGTCCCAGCACTGGTCGATCTGGCACTTCTCCCCGTTGTAGCGCGGTTGGCAGCGGCACTTGGCCTGCTTGCGGGCGTTGAGGAAGCAGCTGCCGCCATTCAGGCAGACCAGGTCGCAGGTGTCAGTGGTGGGCACTGGGAGGGAGGGACGGAGGTGAGCGGGAGCGTGCCCAGCGGGATCCCCCTCCTTCTCCTCCTCCTCCTCCTCCAGACCACCTACCGACAGGGGAGACGGTGGGCGAGGGAATGACCACGCAGGTGCCGTTGTCCAGGCGCTTGCCGTTGGGGCAGGTGCAGACGGGGCCGCTGGGGCTGAGCAGGCAGAGCCACTCGCACTTCTTGCGGTCACAAGGGTTGGTCACTGCCGAGAGGGGACGGGACGCGGTGGGGTGAGGACGGCGGGGTCACCCACAGCCCTCCTGGCAAATGACCACCCCCAACAGCTCCAGGACATCCCCCATGGCCCTACAGCTGCCCAAGCCCTGTGGCCGTCCCCCATGCCCTGGGGTCATCAGCAGACAGCTCGCCATTGCGGCTGGCCTCCCCCCAATCAGTTCCCCTCCCCACTACCCCCCTTCTCTGCCCTTCCAGACGTCCCCCCACTTTGGGCAGGGAAGCTGGGTGGCTGAGTCCCCTCTTGCCCCAAGCTCTGCCTGCGCTCCCCTCGCCCTCCAGCACCTCGTGTCACAGATCAGGTCCCGGGCACCTCCCTCCCACCCCGGGGGCAGGGTGAGGGTCCCGGGCCCAGCGCGCACCCTCCGGTTGCTTGTACTGGTGGTAGAGCACGACGTCAGTGGCATGGTTGAGGCCAGACGTCAGGTTGGTGACAGCCTTGTGCCCAAACTTGTGGATCTTGAAGATGCGGTTGTTGATGTAGGTGACACCATAGATGTAGTCCTCAAAGATGTCGATGCTGAAAGGATGGCTCAGCCCTGGGGAAGCGAAGAGGGAACATGTGCAGGCAGAGGTGGCGTGGCTGATCAAGGACTTTGGATGGATTTGAGGCCAGGGCCTCCCACCCTGTACGAGGGGGACGCTGTTGGGGGGGCAGCAGTGCCAGCAGGCTCTGGTCCCTCTGTGGAGCATTTAATGAGGAATGCCCACCCGCCCTCGCTGCTGTCTGCTGAGCATCCTCAGCACAGCGCTGGGGTCTGCCCTGCAGCACAGCCCAGGCCAGCGGCCCCGGGGACCCGGGCTGTGCGGGACCCCACCCCGGGGACATCACCCCCAGGCAGGTCCCTCTCCTCCCTGCCGCCCTGGCGGGTCTCGAGTGCTGCTCACCCTTCTTGTTGTCAATGGCCACGACGGGGTCAGTGCCGTTGAGCCGGATGCTGCCGATGACGGAGAGCTTGGCGTCGGCCCAGTACAGCCGCTCGTTGTGGTAGTCCACAGCCAGGCCTGAAGGGGCACACACCCCTGGTGAGATACGGGCCCCCAGCCCACCCCGAGCCCCTCCTGACCACGTGGCCAGCAGTGCAGCCGCCCCCACACACTCCTGCCATGGGGCTCAGAGCTCCCAGGCCCAGCTGCCCCAACACGAGCGGGTTGTACGTCCCTCCTGTCAAGGTTTTTGCCACCCCTTGTGCCCCTCCTGACACCCGCCTTTGTTCACCTGTTGGCCACTGGATGTTGTCCTGCACCAGGGTCTCGCGCAGTGTCCCGTCCATAGCGGCCGTCTCAATCTTGGGGTGATTGCCCCAGTCTGACCAGTACATAGTCCTGTGAAGGACATGGGCAGGTCATTCCCAGCAGGGGAGCAAGGAGGAGGGGAAGAGCAGGACAGTCCAACGCCCCATCAGCGGAGAAACCCTCCCGCGTTCTCCCCACAGTGTCCTAGAGTAACGGATGTGATCCCCAGGGGCCAGCTGACTCCAAGGCACAGCAACTCAAGCTGACACGGAGAGTGATGATGGGGCACTGGGAGCGTCCACCACGGATGGGCTTGTTGGTGAGTGGAGCCGGGGTGAGGGCTGGGCAGAGGGAAGGGAGAAAGGGCTCGAGTCTCTCACCCCCTAAGCGGGTCGACCACGATGGCGTGGGGCTCATCAATCATGCCTGAGATCAGCGTCTTGCGATTCTCGCCTTTCATCTGTGCCACCTCAATGACATCTCGCCCCGAGTCCGTCCAGTAGATGTTCCCAGCAACCCAGTCGATGGCAATTCCCCGCGGCATCTTCAGCCCCGAGATCTGTGAAGGGCAGAAAGAGAGGAGAGGTGAGGGCAGAGGACGCTGGCAGCCTGGCCTCAGTGCCTCCCACCGTGCCCCCAGCAGAGCTCACATTCAGGTGGGTGACGCCGCCGTCGATCTGGCGCCGGTTGCGGTTGGAGGCGGTGGAGGCAGCGGAAGATGCAGGCAGCTCCCGGTACGAGATCCTGCCCGTGTGCCAGTTGGTCCAGTAGATCTTGTTGCCCTTGACGTAGATGTCCATGGCGTCGATGCGCACGTTCTCGTCGCCCTGGAAGGCCGGCTCATAGGCGGAGTTGGGGTTGAAGGGGTACATGCTCCGGATCTTGTTGTCGTCCGCAATGTAGAGGATTTGGTGCTCGGAGCCTGCAGAGGAGGAGCTGTTGGTGTGGGCTGGGCTGGGAGCGAGGGGTCAGCCCAGCTCCATGGTGGGTCAGGGGATGGGGTCACTGGGGGATTGGCACCCCCTTGGGGCTTTCTCTGCCAGGGAAGGACAGACTGACGGCACCGGCAGAGCCCAGCATCCACCGTTGGTGCCAGAAGGAGGGGTGAGCAGAGGTGCAGGGGGAGAAGGAGGAGCAGGGAGGAAAGAGCTGCTGGGTCCTGCACAGGACAGGGTCTGTGCGGGCCCCGTTCCCTCCTGACCTTCTGCCTTGCACATGTTGTCCGTCTTCATGAAGTTCTTGGCACAGCTACAGACGTGGGAGCCCTTGGTGTTGTTGCAGAGCTGGGAGCAGGTCCCAAAGCGCAGGCACTCGTTGACATCTGGGCAGAGGGAGACGGGAGTCGGGGGGAGCCCAGCAGGGTGTCCCCACGCACACAGCCAGGGCCGGGGCTGGTCTACGCTACCCAGGGCTCGGAGACCCCATCTCTCCCCATTCCCCATGTCTGTGCCCCAAGGACACCATTCTGATGCCACAGCCACTCCACAGGTGTGAAGACACATCTTACTGACATAAACCAACCGTAAACCCAACAGCCCGACCCCAGCCCCCGTCTGGCAGCGGCAGGAAGTACCTTGGCAGGAATTCTTGTCTGGCACCTTCTGGAAGCCTCTGCGGCATGTGCAGTATGTGGTGGACTGTGACTGGATGCACTGGGCCTCGTCTCCACACATGGTGGTGTTGGTCATGCAGTCGTATGACTTGTGGTCTGGGGTGGGACGCACCGTCAGCACCTGTGCCTTCGTGGCTTCCCCGGTGTCCGCCCTCACCGCCCCCCGACACCCCGGCTCCCCACCCACCGTGGGAGCAGGACGCCTCATCGGAGCCATCTCCACAGTCATCAAAGAAGTTGCAGCGGAGGTTGGCACTGATGCACTTCTTGTTCTCGCACAGGAACTCGTTCTTGTCCTGGCTGCAACTCTTGGGTTTCGCCGTGGGAGACTCTGCGGGAGCACAGGCAGTGGCTGTGACGCTCCGTGGCCCCGGGCACCCAGCCCCGTGGGAGCCACAGGCATAGGAAGGGACCAGGAAGGGACCCAGGACGCCCGCGCCCATCTCCCAGTTTTGAGAAGGAGTGGGCAAAGCAAACCCCAACACCTGGGCCAAACCCAGGGCTCTGCGAGGACCAGGCTGAGGGCAGCGGTGACCCACTGCCCTGTCCATGCCAGGAACACAGAGGTGCCCACGGGCAGCCCCACTCACCGCAGTCCTTCTCATCCGTGTTGTCTCCACAGTTGTCAATGCCGTCGCACTGTCGACCGATCCACAGACATACCCGGTCGTTCTTGCAGCGGAACGGTCTGTTGGGGGGACACTGGAATTTCACTGCACCGGCAAACAGAAACAAACGGTGACGGTGAAAGGAGACGCCATAGCCAGGCTGTCACACTTGTCACGAGCCGCCGCTCGGCCTCTGCCCGCTCTCTGGGGATGCCTGTCCCACGAGGGCGAGCGGGCTCCGGAGACTAAAGCAAAGAGACTGAAGCAAAGACGATTGCCCGGTTGCTGGCCCAGCAGGAGGGTCAGCCCTCTTCTCACCAGCCCCCCGCCCTCGGTCCCCACTCCCCACTGCCAACCCCACACCCCCTCAGCACCTCTGTGACTGCTCTCTCGACCAGAGCCACCTCCTGTCCCCTTGGCCCCACTGGCCACTCCCGAGGGGACCCACCTAGAGGGGATGTGCCGAACTGCCAGAGGTACCCACAGCCCCCCGGGGTGCCCACAGTGGTGCCCAAGCTCTGGGACTGTCACCCCTCCCCGGCGTGCGGGTGCTGGGCACAGGCTGCAGCCCCCGCGGGCTGACGTGTGCCAGGCAGGGGCTTTACCAGGAGCGGGGAGAGGCAACGCGGTGTCACTCACAGCACTCCTCTGGGTTTTCATCCGAGTTATCCCCGCAGTCATCTTCCCCATCACACTTCCAGGCCAGGGGCTTGCACAGCGTGTTGTTGCACTGGAACTCGTCCAGGGGACACGTGCGAACTGTGACAGCACGGGGCAGGAGGAGACATGTCAGCCAGTGCTGCCTGACTGCCAAAACGCCGGTCTGGGGCCACAACTCCATTTCCAGCATAGCTGGGGGCTCTCCAGGGCACGGATACATGTCCGTGCATGCCCTGGGGCCGGGCAGAGCGGTGCCAACACATGCACAGGGGAGTGCTCCCACCCACAGCGCGGACACAGGAGGCACAAGGGCATGGGGGGAAGATGACCAGCCCCGAGGGAGCCGCGTGGCGCTGCCATTACCCCCAGTGCCGCAGTTCTCCTCATCAGTGCCGTCCATGCAGTCCGCATCGGCATCGCAGCGCCAGCGCATAGGGATGCAGTGCCCATTCTTGCACTGGAACTGGTCGAACTCGCAGCGCGGTGTGCAGTCTTTCTGCAGGGGAAAGGTGAGGGACAGTGGTCAGCAGGGACAGCCCCAGTCAGGACAGCCTCCCGTCCCGTGACTGCACCCAGGACCAGGCTCTCAGCCCCCCCTTGGTGGTGGGGGACCCCTGGCAGAGACACGTGTCCCCACTCCCACACGTGGGCAGAGCGAAGGTGCTGGCAGGGAGCCTCTGCCCTCAGCACCGTACCTCGTCAGAGCCGTCCGCGCAGTCGTGGTCCCCATCACACTTCCACCTGCCAGCGATGCAGCGGCCGTTGGCACACGAGAACTCGCTCTCCGAGCAGGGCCGTGGCGCTGGGGACAGAGAAGAGAGGGCAGTCAGGCGCGCAGGCTGCAGGCAGGGCTGCGAGGGCAGAAGGTCTCCCTAGCCGACAGCTCGGGGGGCACAGGCTGACACAGACACGTCCAGTGGCACTGGGGACGGGGTGGGGTGCAAGCAGAGCCGGGGAGCAGCCAGAGAGGGGCATGGCTGATACCACCTCGCAGCCCCCTTCCCATCCCGCTCCAGGGATCCCAGCTCCCTGCGGGGAAATGGGGTTTTCGGGGAGTACTACGGACATACAGACTTGCTTCTGGCAGCTTCCTGGCTGCATGTGTCCCCCAGGTCATTCTCCACCGATGGCAGCGCTACCCCCACGGCTCCCTGTGGCCCATGTCTGCTGCCCCGCCGGCAGCTGCGGGCAGGAGCGAAGGCAGCAGTGCCCTGGCCAGGTCCGGCAGAGCCATCACACCCGTCCTCCCCTCGCAGGGCACGGGGACAGATGTCCCCTCGCAGTTCAACACCCCCGCTGGGCCGGCACTGGCACAGGTGGTGCCAAACCCGTCTGCAGGAGGACGGCACGTGGTGCGGCATCGCACCCAGGACGGCTCTCGGGACCCTTCCCCTCCCCATTGCCCCGGGGAGGCCCCAAGTGTAGGATGTGTCGGGGCAGGCGGCCGCTCCAGCCGCAGCGCAGAAGCCGACAGGAGTGTAGGGAAAGAGAGGGGCAGGGGGTGTCCAGCTGGAGCAGGAAGGGTCAAGGTGGGGACAGATTTTGGAGCCAAGTATGAGCCATGCACAGGCCCTGGCAGTGGGGGTGGTAGGGTCGGACCCTCTCTGACTGCGGCTCCAGTGGAGGGAGATGCTGGTGCTCAGTAAATCCACCTGGGTTGTCCAGTCCCCACCCCTCTGCCCTCACCTGGAATTTATTGTCTTCATTTATTTAGAGAGACTGTACATGGAATTAAAAGATTTTGGCAGGAACCTACCTCTGAGCGCCCCATAACGACAGTGTGAAAATGGAGAAAAACATAAGATGAAGTGAAATGGCACAAACTCAAAAACACGACGTGAAAACAACAGAAAAGAAAAAAAAAAAGCTGCACCCTAGAGAGCTGCAGGGAGACAGAGGGACCCGGGGGGGCGCCGCACAGTGGGAAGAGGGTCTGGCTCTGCCTGAGCCCCCGCAGCAGACGCCGGAGCCATCCCATGGGCAGCTTGAGCCCCTCCGGAGGGACGGGACCGGGCTCCCGCCTGCAGCAGAGCCCTCGGAACTGTGGACGGTCACGGTCGTCTGCTGCTCAGCGGGGCGGGCGCTGGCACAGCTCCACTAACAAGCGGTAACTCATTAAGGGGCAGCAATTAGATTGTCTGCCATGACCTCTGGGGACCAGCCGCCTTCCCACGCGCCGGTCCAGGTCCCGGTTTGTGACCCGGGTTCAGGTGGTTCCACGGTTTCCCTCCCAAAGGCTCAGTGCGTCCCCACTGCCTTCCCAGGCCAAACTGTTTCAAAGGGTGCTGCCCGCCGGGCCGGGGCCAAAGCACGGGGCAATGGAGCAAACCTGCCCCACCGTGAGTGGGACGAGGTGCCCACGAGCCCCACAGGTGAGCACGGGGTCACCTCCTCCCTTTTACCTGTCCCACTTGGGGACTCTCCTCGCAACAGCCACCAGTCAAGCCCTGGCTGCAGGACCAGGCTGGCCAGACCCCGGGAGTTCTGTTCAGGGGGAGAACGCAGCTCCCCGGCCATCACCCCCAGCCAGCCTGATGCTTCCCCCCTGTAGCTGGGGGCACTGGCGGGCAGAGGGGCTGGGGGCACCTGAACCGCTCCCCACTCCACTGTGCAGCCGGCTCCCGGCATGGCAAAGGCTCTGAGGTGGCACGTACTGCAGCTCTCCTCATCTGAGTTGTCCCCGCAGTCGTTGTCGTAGTCGCACTGCCAGCGACCCGGCACGCAGCGGTTGTTCTTGCAGCGGAACTGGTAGGGCTCACAGGTGCGTTCGTCTGGGAGGGACGAGACAGTGACAGGCATCAGCGCTGCCCCCGCACAAGGTGAGGGGTGGGCATGCCGGCCGGCGGGCTGGGCAGCGCTGCTCTCTGCCAGCCGCCCTCCCACCCGGCCTTGCCCACACGGTTCTGAAAAGGACCTGCTAAAACCTCCCCCAGCCCTGGCGCAGCAGGGAGGTGGAGGGGACAGACAGCGCCAGGGCAGCCTGACCCCCAGGGAAGGGTGTGGGGCACAAGTTCCCCTCTGGGCTTGTCTCCCCAGCCCCAGTCCCCGCTCACCGCATTCCTCCTTGGGCTCGTCGGACCCGTCCCCGCAGTCGTCCTCCCCGTCACACTTCCAGCGCGCAGGGATGCACCTGCCCGAGTCCTTGCACCGGAACTCGTCCACACCACACGTCATTTGTGCTGGCGGGGAGAAACAAGATGACATGGACATGGGGAGGGGAGGTGGGGTTTGCATTGGCCAGGCATGTTTCCTTCTCCACGGGGCTGATGAACACCTTGTGCCAGCAGCCTGGAGCCGACTGCAGCACCCTTGCTCGGAACAGGGCAGGCAAGACCCCCCCCCCCCTTTTCAAACAGTTCTCCGGGGAGAATTCAGAGAGAGGAGTATCTCAGCAGGACAGACCCAGGCAGAGCCATCACCACCATCACCCACTGCCCGCAGCACCTGCAGGGACTCAGCAGGGACCCGCCATCCCGCAGGCAAAGACACAGAGGTGACCGGCCGCGGGGGAGCTCCCGGTTTCAGTGTGGCCAGACCCCCCCTCCCCGGCCCTGCACAGGCTTCTTACTGCAGTTGGCGGGTTCGTCTGAGCCATCCACACAGTCGTTGTCCCGGTCGCACACCCAGACGCGGGGGATGCAGCGCTTGGTGATCGCGCACTGGAACTGGTTGGGGGCACAAGTCACCTCGGCTGCAGGAGGGGGAGGCAGAGTCAGGAGAGGCAGCGGGGCGGGCAGGGGTCTGCCAGACACCACCCCTCAGAGCAGAGAGGCACACGGGTGCTCTGGGCATCACAACAAGTTTCTGGTCATGTTTGGTGACCACGTGTGCAAGAGGGGAAGGGAGCAGAACCCTGTGGTGGCCCCAGAAGACTCGACCAGCCGCAGGGAGATGGGGCAGAAGCCACAAGATCCCTCAGCTGTGTAATAGGCTCAGTGCAAATCCACAGCAAACATTGAACTTGCCACTCTGCGGGATTTAAGGATTTTGTTTCCGCTAGGAAACAGAATTGTCTGTAGGGGCAGCAGGGTGAGAGTGGACAGAGGCTCTGCGCAGAGCAGAGGTAAGGAGAAAGCCCCATGCCCAGGGGCAGGACCTCCCAGAAGGCAGCCAATACCCAGACGTGGATCTGACGCAGCGCTGAACTCCTCACCCAAACCGTGCACGCTCCCCATCCCTAACACGGTTAACAGCCCCCCACTTACGGCAGTCCTTCTCATCCTCGCCGTCACCGCAGTTGTCCTGGCCGTTGCAGCGGAAAATGCCGGGAATGCAGCGGTTGGTGTTGGTGCATTTGAACTGGCTGGGCAGGCAGACGTGGATATCTGGGAAGGGAGGCAGCACGGACAAAAGCTGACACGCTGCATCTCTGCTCTGCTGGGACGCTGCAGCACTGCTGGGGTTGGAGGGTCACAAGGGGAGGTGGAGAACCTACCGCAGTTGGCTTCATCCGAGTTGTCCTGGCAGTCATTGTCTCCATCACAGATGAAGGCTGGGTTGGTGCAGATCCCAGTGGAGCACTGGAACTGCCCTGGCCTGCACTTGAACTCAGCTGTGGGGCAAGTAAGACCGGGTGAAACATTTGCTTTGGGGAACATTTTCAGGGCAAACCTTAACCTCCCGCTTTCCTCTCTGGGGTCCCCAGCAGGGACTGAGCAACCAGCACCCAACCCCGGGATCTGGCGCAGTGAAGGGGCAGCTCTTCTCTGAAAGCAGCAGACGGCTGTTGTCCTCCACGGGGCAACACCCCAGGCAGGGACAGGGCCTTATCCCACTGCTCTCTAAGCCCGGTTAGTGGGGTAACCCTCCTCTGTGCCAGAGCTGAGCAGGGAGCAGCAGTGCTGTCCCAAAACCAGAGCAGCAGCATGGCTTTGGGGGACCTGCCACACCAGGGCTGGCACGAGCCGGGCAGCGTGGCCGGGGTGCTGGGACACCGCGGGCTGTGCTCAGCCCCACTGGGCACTCACGGCAGTCCTCCGGCTCGTCCGAACGGTCCCCGCAGTCGTCCTCGGTGTCGCATTTCCACCAGAAAGGGATGCACTTGTCATTCTTGCAGACAAACTGCAACGGAGAGACGAGCTTGTGGGGGCAGCTGGGAATGGGGAGGGAGGACCCCAGAAGGCTTTGTCCCCATGGAACCATGCCAAGGGCAGTGATCTCCGTGCTGTCCCCTCCCAGGCACCCCCAGGACACTCTGTCCCGACCTGGAGCAAAGCCTTAACCTTGAGCCCACCCCACACAGCTTCTGGAGAGGGGGCGCAGGCAGAAGGACATTCCAGAGCCAGAGGGTCTCTGGCTCCCCTGGGCACCCCAAAGGACGGCAGTGTGTATGTGCTGGGAAGTGCCACAGGAGGGAGGTGTTGCCCGCGCCGGGAGAAGGCGTGCGCACACCAGCACCAGACACACGGCGCGGGCACCCGCACAAGCAGAGGAGCTGGGACCTGGTGAAACCACGGCAGGAGGGACACACACGAGCACAGGCACATGCTCGCCGCAGGAGGGATGTCCACGCAGGCAGGTGCAGGCAGGGGCAGGCAGACCCTTACCTGGCTGGCCGTGCAGTTGGAGACACAGGTTTTGCCATCACTGCCCAAGTAGAAGTTTGTGGGACAAGCACACTTGTGCCCCCCGCCCGGAGAGAGGAGGCAGAGGTTGCTGCAGCCAGCATTGTTGGTCTTGCAGGGATGGTTGGGAACTGGGAAGAGCAGGGAGACAACCACCAGTCAGACCATGGCAGGGGACCCTCAGGGCGGCACAGGAACCCCCAACTGACAGACCGTTCTCACCGTGCGCACCCCTCCTGCACCCCCTGCCCAACCTGGCGTCCCTTTGCACGTCGTGCCCATCCCCAGCCTCCGGCCCAGGGCTGCTCCACAGCACTAGGGCCACCCCAGCCCCTCGGCTCACCGTCAGGCTGGCGGTAGGGGTGGTAGATGTGGATGTCCATGGGGCGGTGCAGCGTGCTGATCAGCAGCGTCTTGTTGGCTCCCGTAGTCTTGTGGGCCCGGTTGATGGACTTGGTCTCCCAGTCGGTCCAGTAAATGAAATCCTCAAAGAGGGTGAGCGCGAAGATGTGCGGGATGTCCTGGCTCAGCACTGCAAGGGGGAGCGGGCAGCTCAGCGAGGGGCTGCCCCATGCCACCCCTCCCACCGCGCAGCCTCTCTCCAGGGACAGCTCAGCCAGGGGACAAACCCCTTCCCCTGGTCAGAGGCATGAAGAAGCTGCCGGAGCTGGGGACCGTACCCAGCAGCCCTGGCTCCTGTTCCCACCACCAATCCAAAGCCCACACCCTGCAAAGGCCTGGCGGCACTCCGGACGCCCTGGCACTCTCACCCGTGTGCCGGTTGGAGCCGTCCAGGCTGGCGAACTCGATGTAGTCCTCCCGCGCATCGGCCCAATAGATCCGACTGTTGATGTAGTCGAGGGTGAGGCCGTTGGGCCAAGTTATCTTGGTGTCAACGATGACGCTGCGGTTGGTGCCATCCATGCCGATCTTCCCGATCAGGGAGTGGTCCCCCCAGTCCGTCCAGTATAGGTACCTGCGCATGAAACAGCAGAGCAGAGGGAGGCTGAGTCCGGCCAAAGCCACAGCAGCCACCGCACTCTGCCCATCACATGGCTAAACTGGGACGCCTGGGCATGAGGGCACAGGGCAGGGAGAAGCAGCCAGGCACCCCGGAGGCGAGGGGGACGGCCCCATCCCACCTTCCAGCCTCCAGGACTATGGCGAGACGGCCACCAGCCACCTCCCTGCATTGAGGGGAAGGTCCGGGTCCCTCAGGCTCTCACCCATTCTGCACATCCACCACCAGCGCCCGGGGCTCACGCAGGCCTGAGTTCACCAGCACAGTGCGGTAGGCGCCGTTGAGCTTCGACACTTCGATGGTGTCCCGACCTTTGTCGCACCAGTACAGGTTGCCTCCCACCCAGTCCACAGCCAGCCCGTCAGGGTTGCTGAGGCCGGTGCGGTGAAGAACCTGTTGGGAGAAAACAGAGGTGTTGGGCTGCACAGGGAGAACCATAATCTGTCCTGGTCCCTCAGGGATGACAACATCCCCTTCCCCGGTGCATCACTCTTGCAGACAGTCCTGCCCAGCTCCTTTCCTCACTCCTCTCTTCCCCCCAACCCTCCTTCCACATGGCTTTGGCACAGAATGGAGCCCACCTCTGATCAGGATGGTGCTGCGAAATGTTCCTGTTAGCAACCTGGGCTGATGCCCTGAGCCCAGTGATGACCCCACAGTAGGTCTTGTGCCCTCTTCCCTGGTGGGTGCCAGTCTGGGCCCCTCCTCAGCCTCTGTGCTGAGGTGGGTGAGGACCGGCTGCCCGGACCGGGGGTGCCCGAGGGGCTGCCTCACTCCCCCACCTGAACGTTGCTCCCGTTGATGTGCATGCGGCGGATCATGCTGCCCTGCGTGGTGACATCTGTCCAGTAAATCATCTGCTCCCGATAGTCAAAATCCAGAGCCACCGCGTTGTTCAGCCCCTGGGAGGAAGGGAGAAGGGTTGAAACAGCCTCAGCTGCTGGCACAGGGTCACGGGGGCTTTGCAGAGACCAGCGAGCCCCCAGCCTCAACACGCGGTCCCCGCAGCAGAGAAGTTAAAAGCAGCTACAGACAACTGTTGTGCAGCCGCTGCCTTATACAGGTCTGCTACCAAAGAGCTACTGTTACACGGGACCTCCTGTATACTTGTAGTGAGAGCTGCTGTTTATGCAGGATCTACCATCTGCCTGGGAAGCCGAGAGCCCAAGCTCGCAGGCTGGCAGGTCTCCGCACTGCAGGGCCCCTCTCCAACCCTGAACCCCCGGCCATGTGGGGCTGGTGCCCCCTCCTGCTCCCAGCTCCTCCCGCACCTGCTTGAGCAGTGTGTAGTTGGAGCCATCCAGGTTGAGCTTCCTCAGGTAGTACCGGTTGGCAAAGATGAGGAAGGGCTCTTCATCTGCATGGGAAACCATGAGAGGTGTCAGGGAAGCGCCGCTGGGACGTGGGCAGATCCCCTGTGGACCCACCGCCCTCCCTGCCCCACTGCTTCCCAGCTCTCCTTCGTGAGTCAGGTGCAGCTACTTTGCTTTTCAGAGCACGATGACCGACTCCAATGCCAGCAGCAGCATTCCACGGTCACCAGAAGAGCATCCCTGCCGCCGAGTCCGCTCTCAGCTCTCACCTGTGACAGCTTTACAGCTGGTGGGGTTGTCAGGTTTGAGCTTGTAGCCCTCTATGCACAGGCACTTGTAGCTCCCCAGAGTGTTGATGCACTTCTGGCTGCAGGGGTAGGTGGTGGAGCACTCGTCGATGTCAATGCACGTCTTCCCATCGTCCTTCAGCCGGAACCCGGGACGGCATCTACACTGCAGGAGGCAACCGGGAGCTGTTAGACATATCCAGGGCCCGCACGCTGGGACGTGACAGGCATCACCACGGGACAAGCGGGCTCAGGCACAGACAGCTTGCAGACACAAGAGCAGCACACAGAAGCACAGGCCAAAAGTGCCCGTGTGTGCATCCCTTGCCCAGCTGGCGCAGGACAGAAGCAACCCTCACGCTAAGAGTGTCTGCGGAGGAGGAAGGGAGCAGGAGAGCATCCCTCCAGCCCACCCTCCCAGCCTGCGGGCTCCTACCTTGTACCCGATCTTGAGGTCCTCGCACTCCTGGGAACAGCCGCTCAGCTTCTTATTGAGACACTCGTTGATGAAGCAGTTGAGCTCATCCGAGCCATCCGTGCAGTCGTTGTTGTTGTCGCAAAGCAGTGCCTCTGGGATGCACTTCCCATTCTTGCAGAGGAAGAAGGAGTCGTTGCACTTGTTCTCTGCAGCGGGAGGGAGAGGAGGCGGCAGTGGTCAGCACGAGGCAGCTGGGCAGCCCTGCTCCCCGGCCGTGGCGCCCGCAGGTACCTGGGCTGCTGCAGCGCGGGTTCTTGGGCGCCTCGTCCGAGTGGTCGTGGCAGTCGAACTCGCCATCACACTCCCATTGCCTGTTGCTGAGGCAGCGGCCGTTGGCACAGCGGAACTCGTGGGGGCCGCAGGTGGGATACTCTGTGGGAAGGCGGTGGGCTCAGACGGCGCGGCTCACCTCCCCGAGCCGGCCGGGAGCGACGGAGGCACCGTGGTAGCTGAGCTGCACTGCACGGAGCTGTGGCATGGGTGCCCAAACCTCCCTGCATCCCGCCTCGGGACAGGGCTGTGCCGCAGGGGCCAAGGAGGTGGCAAACGTGGGTGGTTTTGGATCTCTCCAAAACTGCTCTGTGCCAGGGTGGACGCCCTGCAGTGGGGCTGGGGGGGACAGCTCTCCTGCACCGAACCCCTCTCGCTCCCTCTCCTGGTTCCCCCTCACCCTGCTCTCACATCAAACCCCTTCTGGATGATGAAGACCCTTCCAGGGTCCCGTCTCAAAGCCCAGGAGACCCTGCATGGCTGCCAGGGCCAGTGCTACAGGAAATATAGCCCTCGCTGTCCTCCCCCATCTCGTGGACACCCACCACACTCCGGGGACTCGTCCGAGCCGTCGCCGCAGTCATCATCGTGGTCGCAGACAAAGTGCTTGGGAATGCACTGTCGGTTTCCGCACATGAACTCCCGCTCATCGCACGTGTTGTTGTATACTGCAACGAGGCATCGCTGTCAGCCCCCCACCAGACTGTGTGCTCTCCTGCCTGCCCCCCCCCGCCCTGAGCCCTTTGTCTTGGGGCACTGGGGACAAGAGCTGAGGCACAGCCCAGTCAGGACAGGGACTCCCACTCCTTCGCCCCCAGTCTGAGCCCCAGCCTGTTCCTGTGTCCTTTGGCTGCGAACAGCACACAGGCAACGTGGTGCCTTTGGCTATTGCTCCACGGGATGATGCTCCTCCTCTCTGCACGGTCAAGGAAAGGCACCCAAACGTGCCCATGTCCCCGTCTGCTGTGACCGCAGCACCGCAGTTTCCTCCTGCAAGCCTGGCAGGGACGTGGCCAGGACGAGGCATCCTATCTGCTACTGACAGGGACCCCGGGGAGCGGGGCCAGCCCCCCCGGGCAGCTCTGCCTGCACTACACTCCGCTCCCCTCCCGCCCCTGCCCCACCATGCACCCATCCCTCCGGGGACTCACAGCAGCCGGCAGCGAGGGTCTCGTCAGCTCCGTCCGCACAGTCCTTGTCTCCGTCACAGAGCCAGCGCTCCGGCACACACACATAGGTGCCCGGGCACTGGAAGGACCCAGTGCTGCAGGTGGTCAGCCCTGGGGAAGGGAGAAGCAGGACAGAGGCTGGTCACCCCCATGGCTGGAGAACCGGCACTCTCAGGCTACGTGGGGCCCAGGAGAGCAGTGAGGACTGCGGCACAGGAAAGCAAGGGTGGGAGAAGGGATGGGCAGAGGCAGGAATACACAAGAGATGGAGCAGCAGCACAGGCAGGGACTGAGAGAGGCCAGGGCATGGGCTGGAGCAGACTCACGGCAGCGGCTGTCCTCATCAGAGCCATCCCCACAGTCATCTGCCCCGTCACACACCCAGAGCTTGGAGATGCAGCGATGGTTGTTGCACTCAAACTGCACGGGGTAGCAGAACTTGTCTAGGAGAGGAGGAGAGGAGAGGTCAGAGCTAGGGTGATGCCAGGGGGACACAGCAGCAGCGCACAGCCACGTTGGGCCAGTCAGGCTCCAGGGCTGCAGCCCAGGGTGGTGCTGGGGCTACTGCTCGCCCAGACCTGGCAGTGCCCACATGCCACGCTGACGGGCACAGCAGCTGTAGGAGTGGTGTGGGATTCCCTACTCTGGAGCTGGGGAGGTCCCCCAGTTCCTGAGCACCGTTTGCGGTTTGTTCAGGGAGGTTGGAACTAAAAACGTAACTCAAGTGAGCTGTAACTGGCCACCTTCAAAATGACCATGGACACTCGTGCGTGTGCTGAGCGAACAAACGCACCAGGACATTTGCACTGATCACAGTTAAAAGTCCAAGCTTGTGGAATAAGACTGCAGAGCAGGAAGAATCTGGAGCCTGGTCCTTGGCAAGGGGACGTCAAAGCAAGGACAGGGTCCTGCCTCCCCTCCAGCACGCTTGCGCTCACCACCCCGTGCTATCCCCCCGGAGTCCCATGCTCTCCCCACCCTGCCGCTCACTGCAGTGAGTCTCATCTTCTCCGTTCTCGCAGTCGTCCTCTTTGTCACAGGTCCAAGTCATGGGGATGCACCTCCCGCTGGGGCAGGCGAAGTAGTTGGCCGGACACTTGGGTTTCCTCCCGCCTGGTTTGAGAAGGAAACATCAGGTAAGGGTGGTGGCGCCTCCTCCCAACCTGGAACTGCCAGACTCCGAAGAATTCCTCCCCAAAAGCCCTCTGTGATCCCGCATCAATCAGCGCCCTGCAGCACCCTCCGTGCAGGAGCTGCGCAGGCAAAGGGTGACGGTCCTGGTGTGCAAACAAAGCATCCACTGCCCAAACAGACCCCAAAGAGGAGCACCCAGCCAGAGGGCTGGCATGACACCCCCGCTCTCCCCGGCCCACGCCCCCTTTCCTCTCCCCGCTCTCACCTGGGCAGTTGCGCTCGTCTGAGTAGTCTCCGCAATCATTTGCCCCATCACACACCCAGCTCGGAGCATAGCACAGAGAGGTGTGTTCGCACTTCTGGAACGTGGTACCCTTCACCCCCAGCTTGAAATAGCTGCTGCAGTCGGTGGCGGCTGCAAGGAACCACAGGAGCCCCGGGTGACGGGTGCTGCTTGCTGGTGGCACAACCCTTCGGTCCAGCTCCCACCACGTGGCACGAGCCCCGGCCCTACTGCTGACCGCCCTTCCCTCCCCACAGCAGCACCGAGCTGACTCTGCCCCACATGTGCCCTGAGCTGCTGGGACCAGGTTAAGCGCCTGTGATGGGCTATGGGGCGGTGAGGTGCCAGGCACAGTACGGGGGGCTGCAGCCATGGGCTGGGGCCGCGTCCCACCGGCGGGCTGACCTGGGCTGGCCTCTGCTGATGGGGTGGGAGCCAGGGCCCTCATCCCTCCCCAGTTCAGCACAAGTCCCAAAGACTGAAACAAGGTGCAGGGACCCAGACCCCCGCCAGGAGGCACAGAGGGCAGGAGCATCTCCAGAGCTACCACAGGGCAGAGCTGGGGAGGCAGCAGGGAACACAGGGCAGCGGCTGGGGCACTCACTGCAGTTCATTTCATCTGAAGCATCCTCGCAATCGATGAACTGGTTACAGCGGCTCGAATTCCCAATGCAGGTCCCATCTCGGCAGCGAAACTCGGTAGCAGCGCAGCTGGTTTCTGCAAGGGGGAAGCCCCCGCAGCGGATAAGGCTGGGCTGGGGGACCCAGCGGGTACAGCCACCCAACGGCCCCCACTCGTGTTGCACACGTGCATGCACACACTGCCCAGCACAGCTACAGACCGCCTGATCCCACACTCCCAGCTCTGGTCCCCTCCCGGCTGAGACCTGGTGCCCCTCTGGCTCCCGCACTCTGCACAGCAGCCTGAGCTCATCTCCCGAGCTGGCCTGTCGCTGGCAGACCTGCATGGGCTCAGGGAAGCTCCTGACCTTCCCCGTCGGTTCTGAACCACACAGACAGGCTCCTGCAGCCCTGCAGCTCTGAAGGGATGCTGCTCTTGGGGCTGCTTGGATGCCCTTTTCTCAGGGACACAGGAGCCATGAGGAGCAGCGACACTGCACCTCGCCATCGCTGTGTTCCTCCCGGGTGCCAAACCCCTGCTCTCAGGAGGCTCTGGGTGCTGCATGGCCATGCTCGGGAGTTCCTCCTCCCGGCTGTCAGCGAGTGAGCTTTACAGAGCGGTCTGTGGCACAAGCAGCACGAGTAGGATTTAGACCCTGACTCTCCGTTAAGCCCTGGCTCTGCTCTGATCCTGTCAAGCTGAAGGTAACTCTTTCCCGAAGCCTCTGTCCCTGTCCCAGACAGCTGACCGAGCCCTGGCAAGGGCTGGCCGGGAGCCAGCCATTTTGCTTACTGTTACACGGCACTTCGTCCGAGTTGTCCCCACAGTCATCCACGCCATTGCACCAGTAGCGGCTGGCGATGCAGCGCCCGTTCATGCAGTGCAGGTAACCCTTCTTGCACTTGCGGCTGCCTGCGAGGGAGGAGGAGGAGAAGGTGAGTGCGAGGGGAGGGCCGGCGCTCCTGGGCATCTCAGCTCCTCAGGGACCCTTCAGCAGGGGAAGAAACTACACAGGCAGGATTAGGAAACGGGGTCCCTTGTGCTGTGCTGGCAACACTGCGGGGTCAAGCTTGGCCTTTGCGCAGCAGAGACCCCTCTGGGCTGAGGAGCAAGGGTTGGTGCTAGAGGGAGGGTGCTGCAGCCCCCACCGGCTCGGCTCAAGGTGTCTCACTCTCCACCCTCCCCCCCAAAAACTAAAAGAGATCTGGAGCCCTTAAAGCCTGGCCTGGCCGGGCCCATCTCTGGGAGGGCAGGAGGGACTGCGAGGACTTGAGGGACACGAGAAGACACCCAGGCACACTGGCTCCCTTTGCTGAGCAGAGCTGACAGCTCGACCAGGGTGCCTGCATGTGCTGGGGGGTGCATGCGTGTGTTTGAGCAAAGCAGCAAGAGGAGGAACCTTACTGCAGTAGGACTGCTTCTCATCTGACTTGTCCTTGCAGTGGACCACACCGTCGCAGGTCCGGCTGAAGTCAATGCAGTCGCCGTTCCCACACTCGAACTCGTCGTGCACATTGCAGGTGGAATTCAGGGCTGGGGAGGGCGTGGGGAACGTCAGCTCTGCCGGGCTGAGCCTGGCCTCACCTCCCCTTCCCATCCCCACCAGCTCCCGCTTCCACCTCCCCTCCACCTTTGCAGGTGAAATCCTCCTGCAGGACGCGCTCGCCACGGCAGGAGCAGTTGACGTGTCCTTTGGGCGTGAGGAGACAGAGATCCTGACAGCCGCCGTTGTTCACCCTGCACGGGGACAGCTCACCTAGGAGAGACAGAGCGCAGTCACACTGGGGACAGTCTCAGCAGTCCCTTCCCCTCCTCCTCCCTGCTGGAGAGAGGAAAAGTAGGGGTTCTTTCCCTTACAGCTGTCGGTGTCGTTGGCCACGGCGATGATGCCCATGGGCTGCTGGGGGATGTCAACACGCAGAAGCTTCATGTCGGTGCCCACATACTTGTTGGCTCGTTGCACGGCCCTGCGCACCCAGTCCGTCCAGAAGATGTAATCGCCGTAGACAGCCAGGCCAAAGGGGTGCACAGGCTCCGATTTCAGGATCACCTGCCGGACATTGGCAAACCATGAGCGTGAGGAAACCTGGCTGTGGGACGCAGCCCCCAGCACCACCCCAAACACAGGCCATCCCCGTGTGTCTGCCCCGCGGGAAGACCCGACCGCCCTGTGCCCCAGGAACAGCTCTGCTCTCCCAGGACAATGCGCCAGCCCCAGTTTCAACACTCGCTGCTCTCCTCCTCCATCTCTGCCGCTGGGCCCAGGTCTGGACTCACGTGGCGGTGGGAGCCATCGTATTCACAGCGTTCAATTTTGTCCAGCGTGGCATCAGAGAAGTAGATCTTCTCAGCCTTGTGGTCAATGGCCAGCCCATTGGGTGTCCGTATGTCCTGGTCAATGATGATGAGGACGTTGGCACCAGAGAGGGTGGCACGCATGATGCTGGGATGCTGCTCGTTCCAGTTGGTCCAGAACATCAGGCTGGAAGGGGAGAGATACACGATGCCTTTGCGACCCCAGCTCTCCGCCATGTACGTGTTGGCTCAGCCCACCCCTCTGCTGCTGTGGGGCTTCCAGGGACTTTGGGATGGATGGGACATTGTCCCCACATAAGAAGGGGTGGGAGAGGGAGGAATGAGGCCACTACAGCCAGCTGGGAAACGTGGTACCCCATGTTACCACCCGGCCAGAGAAGGGGATGGGATGGGGTTTCTGTCTTTGCTTTAGAGTTCTGAAGGACATGTGGGGAGAGGGGGCACAGGGCCTTTCCTCCCTGGGGTCCAACGCTCTCTGTGCTGGGAACCAGTGCTTCCTCCCCAGTGGAGTAGAGTCTGCCTGGACGCTGGCCCTGGGACCACACGGACCCCCGGGCAGGCTGGCTGGACCACCGATGGCCACTCACTTCTGGCACTCATCCAGCACGAAGGCCCGGGGGTGATCATCCCCCGACATGGTGATCACCGTCTCCCTCTCGAAAGCCCCCAGGCGGCTCTGGTCCACAGTGTGGCGGGTGATGGTGGAGGTGGTGTAGCTCGTCCAGTACAGCGTGTCCCAGCCGCGGTGGTACGCCAGCCCCTCCACCGAGCCCACGTCTGCAGGAGGGGAGGACAGGCAAGGGTTGCGTCCAGCCCGTGCTGTACAAGGCTGCCCAGCTCAATCCGCACAGCCAGTGCGGACCATGACACTTGGATGCGGCTTCTTTGGCAGCCTGAAGTTATTGCTTTTAATTAAACCCCCCAAAAAACCCTCAGAGGCTCTGACTGCTTGCTAACATGGTGCCAATGTGGCAGCACCTGAGGGGACCCTGCAGGGCTGGTCTGGTCTCTGCTACTGGGTGAGCTGAGACCCCCAAGGAGACTTTAGGGCCCCCGTCAGGCAGCCTCTGCTACCAACCAGGTAACTTTCTTGCAGGAAGGCTGAGTGACGTTCACCTACGATGAAACGAGGACTTGAACTTGGCTTTCAAGCTCGTGCTCTGATCATCTCCCCTGCACTGGCCGGGCCTTGCTCCGGGTCCCCCTGTCCCCGCAGCGGCGGCACTGGGAAGGGAAGGGTCTCCCTCTGCCAGGGGAGAGCTGAGGCCCCGAGGCACAAAGTGGCAAGATAAAGACTCATGGCAGACCAGGGAGACCTTCCCTCCCGCTCTCAGGCCAGGAACTTGAACTGTACACCCATCCTTCCTCCCTCGTTAACGATCAGCAAAAGGTTTAATGAACCAGCTACAACAGATGGGCTCTGCTCTCCTGATCTCAGTGATAACAGCTATCCCAAGTGCCAAATGTAAATACGCTCATTAGCGAGCACATCTATAACCCTTGCTGGAGGTGCTCCCTAGCGATGCAGAGCAATAGACGTGGTCCTTTCAACTGCCGTAGGAGCCAGTAAAACCAACCAAGGGCAAACGGAGGGCTGGAGGTGAAGACGGGGCCAGGCATGGCACAGTTTGCTCAGGTTCGACAGGTCTGTCTTGGAAGTCAAATGCAAACACAGAGCAGATCCCAAGTTTGCTGCAGTGCCTTGTTTCTAGAGCAATGCATACCCACGCGCACGCCTGAGCCTCGTGATACACTCTCCTTGCCAGAACAAGCTCTGCGGATGGCTCCTGACACTTGCATCCTCTACCACAGGCTGCTGCCTCTTCTAGAGGCTCCGGTAGAAAGCTCACAGCTGAACCCTTAACAGCTGCCACTCAAAACACCTCTTGAAAACACCAAAAACCGTTAAGTGAGAAAAGGAAAGAAAGCCCTTGGGCGAGGAAGGAGGGAGTTCAGGAAGAGGTGACCAGGGAGAACAGGAAAGAGAGGTCTGGGGGCAAATGCTCGCGGAGGGAGCCCGGTGACACTCACTCTCCACAATGGTCTTGCGCCCCGTGCCGTCGTCGTTGATCTGCTGGATGTTGCCGAAGTGGATGTCGCTGTAGAATATGCGGTTGCTGCCCTTGGAGCCATAGCGGTAGTCAAAGGCCAGGGCAATGACGTTCTTCATGTGCTCCGCATCCTCGAAGGGCTTGATGGGCGCATTGAGGTTGTTCTCGTCTGACAGGTGGATGCTCTTGAGAATGGTGCGCTCTGAATACAGCAGGTAGCCATCGTAGTCCCGGCAGCTCACCCCGTCCTCAGACAGCATGCCGTGGGCGCAGGCACACGTCCTCTGCCCGTTGCCCCGGAACAGGCAGAGCTGCTGGCAGCCCCCATTGCTCTGCGCACAGATGTTGGTGCCTGGGGAGGAAAGAGGGGATTGTTCGAGGAACTGGGCAGGCTCTGTGTAGGAGGATGCTCCTGCTCAGCCGCTTTTCACCTCTCCCCGCTCCCAGAGGAAGCGGGTGAAGAAAAGGGCTCAGCCCATGGCACGACACGGTTCTTTGATGAGGACACAGTGGCCCATTTGTTGTTTGTTTCTCCATCCCCCTCCCCACAACTGCCTGCCGTGGGAGCCCAGCCCGGGTGACCGTTGGCGCTCGGCAGTGCTGTATGAGGGGCTGACACCCCGCTCCTGGACGCACCCTTCTGCCTGGCCCGGTTGAAGACTTTGATGTCCTTGAGCTGCACGCCAATCCCTGTCCGCAGGGACACCGACTCGGTGGCGTTGTCCTTGTTGCCTCTTTTGATGGAGCCATTCGCGTGAGTCCTAAGGATGGACAGAGTCACCGAGCAGCCAACGCAGGGCCCACCTCAGCAGCACCCTGTGGTGGTACCACCACCTTCCCCACAGCACCTGCCAGCTCCCCCCACCCTCCCGCATGGCTGGTGACCCCCAGCACCGCCAGACCCTTTGGGCACCGTACCTATCACTCCAGTAAATGTACTCCTCGAAGACCGACACTGAGAACATGTCCATGTTGTTGCTGGACAGGACGACCTCTCGGTTTTCACCTGTCTCCAGGTCGATTCGTTCAATCTTGTCTGTCCGGGCATCGCACCAGTAAAGCTTCCCATCCTGAGGTGATGAGAAACAATCCCAGTCATTAATGGAGCAGCGCACCGGGGGTGGCACTAAGGCACCCTCTGCACCTCCCACCACGTCCAACAGAAGGTCCCAGGGTTCAGATGACAACCACCCTGGACAACCCTCCCTGCACCGGAGAGGAGACTCCAGGGCCTTGAGGAGGGAAGCCGTGTCTCCAGAGTCCCCACCAGCAGGGGCACAGCTGCAGGGACCCTTGGGACCGGCACACTCCCCACCAGGCCCCAGGGCGGCACCACCCTCCCAGACGGTGACTGTACCTCGTAGTCGACGGATATTCCGTTGGGCCAACTGATGCTGACGTTCACCAGCACCATCCGCTCGGTCCCATCCAGGCGCGACCGTTCGATGCGGGGGTACTGGCCCCACTCTGTCCAGAACAGATACCTGCAGGGGACAGCAGGGACGTGACCACAGGGCTGGTCAGAAGCAGCACCCTTGGGCATTTTGGCTATCAGAGCAGAGGACAAGCACCTCTCCCCCTCATCCCTCCACACCGGGGCCTCAGTCCCAGACCCCTGATGATCTGCCAGCCTCCTGGGTGCCACGTGCTTGCAGACCACGCTGCAGTGGGGAAAGGAGCGCTGTGTTGCAGCTGGACGCAGCCCAGAAACCAGCCCGTGTGCCAGGCACGTAAGGTGCTGTTCTCCATCCTTTCCTGGATCCAAACAACTCTCCTCTCCCTGTTGGCTCAGTCCAACACTGGAGCCAGTCTGGGCAGGCTCCACTTGGATTTTCTGAGGCGTTGGCACCCACAAAGTCATGGGGAGCTCCCAGAAAGCTCAGCCCACCAGCGAAAGGGCGGTTAAACCCAGCTGGTTTGGACACTGGGGGCATGCCCCTTCATGTGGCAGGAGACCTACAAGTCCTTCTCCACTGCACACAAATGGCACAGCTCTGCTGGGAGAGTGCCGGGGGTCTCCGGTACGTGCCCACCCCCCACCTGATGGCCCTCTCTGGGAGGCTTTGTGCAGTGTCTCACCCCTTCTCTGGATGGACGGTGATGGCCCGTGGCTTGTCCAGCCCCTGAGAGATGACCACGTAGCGGAAGGACCCATTCAGCCTGGCCACCTCAATGACATCGAAGCCCTGGTCTGTCCAGTAGATGTTTCCTGCAGAGGGGACAGTGAACACCTGCCCGAGCCCCACTCCCCGACTGCCCATCCGCTTCTCCCTGCTCCAGAGCCCCGTCTCACCGGCGATCCAGTCCACGGCGATGCCCTCCACGCGGCCAATGCCATTGGTGACCACGTCCTCCCGCCATGTCTGGTCCCGCTTGGCCCGGCTGATGGTGCTCAGACCCATGTCCACCCAGTAAATGGTGTCGTTCTCTGAGAGGGGCCAAGCAGGAGAGCGGGGGTCAGTAACCGCCTCCGAGTCACCCCAAGGGTGGCATAGACCGGGCTGAGCCCGCAGCCCCGGCATGGGGACCTAAACCCTCCCTCACCCAGAGCTGCCGAGGGGAGATGCTCTAGGGCAGAGCACTACCAGAGGAGGGTCTGGCGATGGTCTCCCTTGCATTCCCCCTCCCCACCCTCTCCAGACCCCTTGTCCCGCTCCCAGCCCCCAAGTCACCTGCATGGAAGTCGATCCCCACAGCCAGGGAGGTCCCCGACACGGGCACGAGAGCATCTGACTTGTCATTGGGGTCCAGGGGAATGCCGCGGATCCCCTCGTGGACCGAATACAGGAGGAAGGAGCCAACACCTGTGACACAGATGAGGGGACAGTCAGATGCATCCCAGAAACCACATGCTGTCCCTTCAACGGACAGCCACAACTCATGGACAACTGCGACAGCAGCCCGTGGAAGAGCACAAGCCTGGCAGGGCTGGTGGGAGGGCTTGACCCTGCCACCACAGCAGCACTGTGAGTCCCCGGCCCAGGCAGACAGCCCAGGACAGCAGAGGGACAGGCAGGGCAGGGCAGAACCGCGCCGGCTGGACGCGCTGGCAGGCTGTGCGGCTGCCTGAAGCATCCCCACACAGGCAGCCCCTACGCCCACCTCTCAGCTGACTCTGCGGCTGACGCATGTGAGACGTGGGCCAGCAGCGGGAGCGGCAGCTCCGCAGGCAGCCAGGGAGGCGACGGGGGAGGCAGTCCTGCCGGACACCGAGAGCCTGATCCTGCCCACGGTGCTGCGGTCGGGGGGTGACATGTTTGCAGCACCGTGGTTTCTCATGGAAGGAGGGATGCCCCTGCTTCACTTGGGGCCCCGCATGAGAGGTGACTAACCAGGATGAACACAAGGAGGAGAAAACTCCTCTGTGATCAGGATGGGACAGCTTTCATTGCCACACGGGCAGGGGAAGGAATGGCAAACCTTGTGGAAAGAGGGCAGGAACAACCCGCTCTAAACTGCGCATGGACACAGTCAGGGACAAGATTTCTGATGGCTGGGGCAGGAACGCGGGGAGCAGCAGCAAAGCCCTTCCCTGCTCAGCTCTGCGAAGGGGCTGCGTGCCGGTGCGGCCTGCCTGGACCTCCCTGGAGGCTGCAAGCCCCGGAGCAGGCTGTTCAAAGGGTCCTGACCCACGGCGGGGCACAGGGGAGGCACGAGCGAGGGCTCTGTCCAGAGCCGCCTCCGCCCCCGAGCGCTGGCAAAGGCTCTGCGCCGCATCTGGGTCAGGGCAGCGCTTGTTATTCAGTGCCTGCCCTGACCCAGATGGTGCAGCAGCTCTGCCAGCCCCCTCCAAAAGCACCGAGAACATTTTGCACACAAACAGCCTTTGAGAGGCCCTGGCAGTGACCGGGGAGCGGGGGGGCCCTTCCCTCCCAAGGGAGACGGTGGCAAACCAGGCAGGGACTGGGGATCTGCAAGGCAAATGCTGTGCCTGCTGCCCAGCCCCATTCCTGGTGACTGCGGCGAGTCAGTGACCCAAACCCGCTGCCGGCAGCAGGGGTTTCGCCTCTCCTTTGAGGGCTCCCACTGTGCAGTTCTGCTCCCCTCCTCCTGCTAAACCCAGAGCCCCTGCGCCGCCCATGCTCATCACTGCCGGTCCCTCGCAGGGACAGCCCATGCGAGGGTCTCGCTGCTGCCTAAACCCACAGCCCCTCCTGAGCCCCCCCCCCCGGTGTCCCTCTGGCCCCCAGCAGCCCTCTGCAGCGCTGCGGGGCACAGGGAGGCACGGGGCCGTCAGGAGGAGCGCACACACAGCCGGAGCGAGCGGTAGCAGCCCCCTACGCACCACGCCAGCACACACGCCTTGCTTGGCCGCGCAGCACAGGCAGAGCCGCAGCATGCAGCAGGCACGGCCGGGGGAGGCTGCGGGGTCTCTGCTCCAAGGGGGTAGCTGGGGCGAGGGGATGGCGACAGGCGTGCTCACCTTCGCAGGACTGCTGCCCGCTCTTCAGGCTGTAGCCCGCCGTGCACATGCAGGACCGGGAGGTCTCGGAAGTGGGGAGGCAGAGCTGTGAGCAGTCGCCATTATTTAGGCTGCAGGGGTTGGTTCCAGCTGCCACGGAAAGAAGAGGCGTGAGTGGTGGCCGGGGGACACCCGCGGTGCTGCCGGCACCCGGGGAGAGGCTGCGGCAGCCAGGGCCAGTGCCGCTCGGGGCAGCCACACGAGACGTGGGTGCTCTGGGCCAGCCAGCAGGGACCCAGCACGAGGGCAAGGCCAGGCTTGGTCCAGCAGGAAGGGATGGGGTGAGCTGGCCGCCCGGTCACCATGGGCCAGACTCTGGCACCACTGGCACCCTGGCAGAGCGGACAAGCTCCTGTGTGGCCCTGCAGGGTCTCTGCCCTCACCTTGCTGGATGGTCTCGTCATACACCTTCATGTGCATCACCAGTGTGGTGCTGTTGCGCAGCACTGTCACCTCCGTCCCATCCTTCTTGTTGCAGGTGCCCATCCTCTCGGAGGCCTGGTCAGCCCACCACAGCTTGTTGCCTGGAAGGAGAAGGCAGGAACATGCAGCAGCTTTCCCCATCCCCTCCCACCCCAGCAGCAAAGAGCGGTCGCTCCACACAGATTTACATGCGATGGCCCAGAAAAAGGGGTCTGAGCTCAGCCTTTGGTGGAGAAACATCTCCACCACAGCTGCTAGAGGTGGCAACGAGCAGTCTGTGTTTGGGCAGGGCCAGGAGAAAGGGAAAGGGCTTCGTGAACCGCCCCCATCACTCTGCCAGCTCTCACCCATGATGGCCAGGGCGGTCGCCTTGCTCAACTGACTCTTCATGGACTCGATCACCTCCAGGTTGCTGCCGTCCAGGTTGCATCTGTTGATGGTGCCATTGCCAGAGCTGATCCAATACAGCTTGCTCTCCGGGTAGTCAATGGCCAGGCCTGGAAAGCAAGAGACTGTCAGTGTCCAGGCAGCACGCAGGGACCGTCACCATCTGGGAGGTGGGATGGGACCGGCAGAGCAGATGGGGCGATGGAGAGAAGGGGCACGGGAGGTCAGGGCGACCCGGCACAAACCAGCCACCAGCGCCCCACAGAGCCAGGGCTGCCAGAGTTGGGGTTTGAGGTTTTTAGGACCAGCAAGGGTGCTGCAAGGTGGGGTGGTACAGGAGGAGCAGGGGGGTCCATACCAACAGGCCCTTTCTGGTTGGTGAAGAGGAGAGTGCGGTTGCTGCCGTCCATGTTGGCCACGCTGATGTTGTCCCCGTCTGTCCAGTAGAGTTTCCTGCATCGGTGAGGGGACGCTGAGCACAGTGGCTCCAACAGCCCCGCAGAGATGGCCCATGCGCAGCTCTGCTGCCCTCCCAGCGCACCCAGGCTCCGCCAGCCCCCGCCACCCCAGCCTGCTCTCCCGGCTCCTCTCCAGCCTCTCCCCTCTTGCTGCACAGCCCAGGCAGCCCCATGGCCTCCTCGCCTCCGGTGCCAGGACCTGGGAGGGCGTTTGGTGTTTGGAAGCATTAGCCCAGCCCTCCCCAGCAAAGCCCCGTGCACACCCAGACTGGCACACGCTCGTGGATGCACACTTATCTGCAGCCTGTCCTCCTTCACGCACACACATGTGTGTTACAGAAACACATCCTGCTCCTTCGCACACGCCGACAGGCGCACACCTCCCGAGCTGTGGCCCCATCTCCTCTCACACACCTCCTACACACGCTGACACATCGGGAGAGCAACCTGTTCTCTCCTCCACCACACACGGGCACTGTCACGCGCACTCACACGTGTGCTTCACATACACCTTCTCCTTCGATGCTCCCGGCCTGACCCCAAGCCCGCTGGCATCGTGTCCCACCAGAGACTTACCCCCGGAGGGGGTGAACCACCAGGCAGTGAGGCTTGTCCAGCCCCTGGATCACTGCGTTCTTGAAGGAGCCGTCCAGCCGGGCGACATTGATCTGCTTCTTGTTGGCATCGTAGCTGGTCCAGAAGAGGTTTCTGGAAACCCAATCCACAGAGAGGCCATGAGCGTTGGGCAGGTCTGAAAGGCAATGGAGAAGGAAGACTCGTTAATTGTGAGAATGGGGTTGGGATGATGCTCAGATGAAGACAAAGGGCTAATCTCAGGGAGCCGAAGCCTCTGGAGGACTCACAGCTCTGCCCCACTCCAGGACCCGATAGGAGCAGCCATGCGGGGTGATGCTCCTCTACACTCACCCGCAGAGACAACGGTCTCCACGCCGGTGCCGTTGATGAAAGCTCTCTTGATGGTCTGAGTGCGGACATCAGACCAATAAATGCGCTGCTCCAGGGCGTCGTAGTCCACCACCGTGACGTTGTCAATGTCGGGCACCGTGAATGAGATGATGTAGTTGTAGTAGGGGTTGTCAATGTCCACACCCCGGATCTCCATCTGCCGTGCGTACAGCAGGAACTTCTTAAACTCTGGGGAGAAGGATGAGAGGCGCAGCTGTGGGACCTCAGCCTGGTCTGCAGAGCCGGCGCTGAAGCACCCACTTATCCTCCCCACCCCAGGGCGGCCTGGGCAGACCCCTACCATAGCAGGTCGTGTTGTCCTTGTCCAGCTTCATGAGATGGGGGCAGGCACAGGACAGCGTGCGGTTGTAGTTGATGAGGCAGAGGTGGGAACATGGCCCTTTGCCCCCATTGGCTTCACAGGGATTAGGAGCTGCAAAGGGGACAAGACTCAGTGATGTCCTTGTTCCAGGGGACGCCAACCCAGGAAGCCCCAGAGAGCTGCAGACCTCCCAGACCCTCCCTGCCCTGGTGAGGAGCTCTGACCCATCAGCCTCATCACCCCAAGACACTTCTGTGCTGGGTGGCCAGTGCCACAGCGGAGGCCTCTGGCTCAGCCGGGGGTGAGAAGGGGCAGCCACGGGGGTGGGAGCAGTTCCCACGCAATGCTCTGAGTGGATATGAGCACACACCGAGTGCCGGCACCATATCCCCACCATGCTCCCCCCACCCCATCCTGCTGCCTCTGCTTCCCCAGGCCTCACCCAGGGGCTGCCGCGAGGGGTGATACACCTGCAGGTCGAAAGGCTGCGTGTTGGTCCTCTGCACCACCGTCACATTGTGCCCTGTCCACTTGTTGGCCTTGGCCAGCGTGTTGGTGCGCCAGTCAGTCCAGTAGACCTCACCCCCGTACAGGGTGACGGCAAAGGGATGTGACAGGTACTCGTGTCCCCGCAGCACCTCAATGTGCCCCGTCCCATCGTACAGGGCTGAGTAGATGGCGTCTGACCTGTGCCCGGCAGAGACAAGGGGTGAGAGCAGGCAGACACCTGGGCAAGGGGCACCAGGCACAGGCAAAGGCCACGTCTTTAACCCAACAGCAACAACCCACAGGGTCTATGCAGCCGCCTCCTCTACTCTGCTTAATGCAGCTCCTGCAGAGGAGGAGGAGGAGAAGGAGGAGGAGAAGGAGGACTGCTGATTTACACCAGGGATCGCAGTCCCCGCAGAGGAAAAAAACCCAGAGCAAAGGCTTAAATGTGTTGCAGACACAAACAGACCCCACGGAGCAAAGGCTTTCGCTCCCAGCGCAGCAGTGAAATGGCAGAACACCACGGAAGCAAGGGGGAAGGTGCCAGAGCTGGGAGGGATGGGAAGGGGGCAGGGGTCCAGAGGCGACAGGAAAAGGCAGGCGTGGGGCAGAGATGGGTGTCCTGGTCCTACCTGGCGTCGATCCAGAGGATGCGCTTCTCCAGGTAGTCGACAGTGAGCCCATTGGGCCAGCCCCCCGAGCCCGTCTCCTTGTGGATGGTGCGCCGGCCCGCGCCGCTCATGGAAGCGGCCTCGATGCGGGGCAGGCTGGCGTCCCAGTCTGTCCAGAAGAGGATCCTGCGAGGGACAGTGAGCAGAGATGGTCAGCACAAGGACACCAAGCTCTGCCTCCCGAATCGGCAGCGGGGTGTGTGCCCAGACAGGAGCCCGTGGCCTGGTTCCCGCACAAGACCCCAGTGGTGCCACTGTGTCCTGGTGGCTGATGTCCCCTCCTGCCTTACCCATAGCGGGGGTCCAGGGCAATGGCACGGGGATGCTCGATGTCCCCAGCCAGCAGTGTAGTTCGCATGGTGCCGTCCAGCTTGGCCACCTCAATCTGGTCCAGGTTGCTCTCCACCCAGTAGATGTTGCCAGCGATCCAGTCCACGGCCAGCCCCTCGGGGGTGGCCAGCCCGTACTGTATCACCACCTCGAAGCTGGTCAGAGCTGCGGGGCACAGCGCCGGGAGGGCTCAGGCTGGTGCCTCCTCCCCAGCCCACCCGCCACCATTGTGCCCCATTCCTGAACAGCTCCACCAGGCTTGACCGGGTTCCCTGGCATGGGGAAGCTTCTTCCCCAAACGGGGTGGGAACCCCAAAGGGCTCAGCCCCACGTCTGTGGCCCGGTGCTGGACTCTCACTGCCCCCCTGCGGGTGCCCCCTCCGCAGCACTGGTGGGGAGGGGGCCTGGCTTTGTGCTCCCAGCTGCTGGGCTGCAATTATGATTAGGGAAGTGCTGGGAATGCTAATTAACTCCTACATAATGAGCAACTTTGGAGAGCAGAATGGGATCAGTACAGGGGCTGTGGGTTCCAGTAGCCGCACCATTGCAGGGTGCCAAGGAGTCATGGCCAGCACCCTACCCCAGAACCACACCGCTGCTTTCCCACCCGTCTGGCCCCCACCAGCTTGCTCCAGGCCCCCAGGGCTACACACCCCCATTCTCAAGCAGCTTTCCTCTGTAGATTTTGTCCTCCACCACGTCGGTCCAGTACAGCGAGCTCTGGTTGAGGTGGAAGTCCAAGGCAATGGTGTTGCGCAGCCCAGGGACCAGGACGCTGTAGTCACCCCGGTGCAGGTCAATGCGGCGGATCTCATGGCGGTTGGAGAATATGATGAAGGGCTTGAAGGGGTCTGGGGAAAGCAGGGCAGGGTCAGAACGGGGGCACTGACTAGCAGGAGCTGCATGGGACCAACGGTCCCCACACCTGTGGGTGGAGGGTGTCCCTGGCTCCTGGCCCCAGCCCCAGCTGCAGGACCACTCACACCCCTGCTCCGTAAGGGGCAGCTCACACCAGGCGGGGACAGTGAGGGGCCCACCATCAGCATGCAGATCCCCCCCGGACCCAACCGTGCCCATCAACACGGTCCTCAGCTCCGCTACTGCTGCCTCCAAGAGCAGAGGGACACCCCCATCACAGGCAGCTGGGGCGATGCCGCCAGCCCCTGCAGCCCACCCACACACACCCAGGCTGCGGCAGCTCTCGCCATCGGGTTCCAGCATCCATCCCTCGTAGCACGAGCACTTGACGTTGTACTTGTCCTGCTCGCACTTCTGGCTGCACTTGAGGTGCTTGGCGCAGTAGCTCTGGATCTGGCAGGTCTTGTTGTCCGCACCCAGCTCCATGCCCAGGGGACAGGAGCAGACGATGCCCTCGCCGGGGGCCACGGTGCAGTTGTGGCTGCAGCCGCCGTTGTTCAGGGAGCACTGGTCTGTGGAGAGAGGATGCGCTTGTCAGGTCCTTGTCCCGCTCCCAGCTGGGGGAGACCCTGTGTCCCCCACTCACCGCAGAGCTCGCCCTCGTCGGAGCCGTCCCCGCAGTCGTCAGAGCCATCGCAGAGCTTCTCGGGGGGGAGGCAGATGGAGGTGTTGTTGGCGCAGGTGTGGGAGGGAGGTTTGCACACCAGTGACTCGCAGTTCTCCTCGTCCGAGTTGTCCTCGCAGTCGCTGTCCCCGTCACAGACCCAGGCCTTGCTGATGCAGCGGGCTGCCGACAGGGGAGCAAGGAGGGGGCAGATCAGATGTGGAGGAGATGTTAATTCGGGCACTCAGGGTCCAGGCTGCACCAGAGCATCCCTCCACTGCTGTCCCCAACCCCACCGAGCTGAGGCAAGTCCCAGACCCTTCCCCAGGTCAGAGGGGCAAGGGGCAGCGGTTCCCCCCCTCCCCTGNTGCCGCCAGCCCCTGCAGCCCACCCACACACACCCAGGCTGCGGCAGCTCTCGCCATCGGGTTCCAGCATCCATCCCTCGTAGCACGAGCACTTGACGTTGTACTTGTCCTGCTCGCACTTCTGGCTGCACTTGAGGTGCTTGGCGCAGTAGCTCTGGATCTGGCAGGTCTTGTTGTCCGCACCCAGCTCCATGCCCAGGGGACAGGAGCAGACGATGCCCTCGCCGGGGGCCACGGTGCAGTTGTGGCTGCAGCCGCCGTTGTTCAGGGAGCACTGGTCTGTGGAGAGAGGATGCGCTTGTCAGGTCCTTGTCCCGCTCCCAGCTGGGGGAGACCCTGTGTCCCCCACTCACCGCAGAGCTCGCCCTCGTCGGAGCCGTCCCCGCAGTCGTCAGAGCCATCGCAGAGCTTCTCGGGGGGGAGGCAGATGGAGGTGTTGTTGGCGCAGGTGTGGGAGGGAGGTTTGCACACCAGTGACTCGCAGTTCTCCTCGTCCGAGTTGTCCTCGCAGTCGCTGTCCCCGTCACAGACCCAGGCCTTGCTGATGCAGCGGGCTGCCGACAGGGGAGCAAGGAGGGGGCAGATCAGATGTGGAGGAGATGTTAATTCGGGCACTCAGGGTCCAGGCTGCACCAGAGCATCCCTCCACTGCTGTCCCCAACCCCACCGAGCTGAGGCAAGTCCCAGACCCTTCCCCAGGTCAGAGGGGGCAAGGGGCAGCGGTTCCCCCCCTCCCCTGCTCTCACCTGAGTCCTTGCAGCCAAACTTGACGTTGGGGTCGCAGACATGGGTGACCCCCTCGCAGTTCTTCTCGTCACTGGAGTCCATGCAGTCCGTGTCACCGTCGCAGCGCCAGCGCATGGGGATGCAGAGCCCGTCCAGCCGGCACTGGAACTCGTCGGTGTGGCAGCCCCCGGGCGGGCGCGTGGCTGGCGGGAGGGCACACGCACCCGCTCACTGCCTTCGCCCCGCGGAGCTGGGAACCGGGGGCGCTCAGGGGGCGGGAAGAGGACCAGGCACTCAGCCTGGGGGCACCCAGAGGTGCAGGAGGAGGTATCTGGGCACCCAGGGTGGGCAGAGGAGGCCGCAGGATCTCCTGCCTGGAAGGTGGGGCTCTGCCCAGGAGGGCTTTTGGCTCTCCAGGAGGAACGGCAGCAGAGCTGATGCCCGGGAGGGTCCATCTGCCACTCGCGTGCTCCCTCCCAGGGCAGGACCTGAATCCCCCCAGACGAGGACACCGAGCAGCAGCACAGGGGCAGCCCAGCCCTGCCGCGGCCCGGGACTCACCCTGGTTGGTGCAGTTGGCGTGAGTCTCGTCGCTGTAGTCCCCGCAGTCGTTGTCCCCGTCGCAGGTCCAGTGCACGGGGATGCAGCGCCCGCTGTTGCACTTGAACTGGTTGCTGGAGCAGGAGTGGCTGCAGCCCGCCTCGTCGCTGTTGTCCCCACAGTCGTTGTCTGGAGAGGGAAGGGGAGCGGGACGGGGCTCAGAGAGCGCCCGGCCGGCCGGCAGCGCTGGTGGAGGCACGGCAGGAGGGAGGAAGGCAGAGACCCCCCGGCCAGAGGAGGCGGCCGGGGGAAGCGGGGAACAACGGGGATTTGACGGACCACGCTGGCAGACAGGACAAGGGGCAACGGGCGGCCTGTCAGTGCTGGCGGTGGGACCCCTGTGGGGGAGGCCGGGTCGAACAGAGAGCCCCCGGCGCCCCCGGCCCTCCCGCCCCCCGACACACTCCAGGCGCGGCCACAGCACCAGCAGCGCACAAATAAAATGAAACACAGAAACTGCATAGATCAGCCATGGACCTGGGGAGGCTGGGGGGTGCCCAGCACCAGGGGGGCTGCTCCGCTCCGCAGGGGGAGCCGAGCTGGGGGGACGGTGCACTCCTTTACGGGGCGCATCCATGGGGAGATGGGTTAGTATGGCCAATTGGGGGGTGTCAGCTTGGCTGGAGGAAACCCCATTGCCCACTGACGGGCAGGGGGAGCTTTGGCTGACGGTGTGCTGTGACACTGGCAATGCAGCCCCTCCGCCTGCCCTGCTGGCACCGGCATGGGGCACGGGGCCGGCCCGGCTTGCGGGAACCACCGCAGCGCTCTGCTCCTCTGCGGGTGCCCATCCTGAGCTTGGTAAAGGGTCTTTGCCTCCCCGTGCCTCTGTCTCCCCTGGCACAGGGGAGCTCACGACGGGCACAGGGACAATGGCACCGGTGGCTGCCGCACAGCTTCACCACAGCCCCGCTCCTGCAGCTGCAGCCCCCGACCTCTCTGGGCTCCCACCAACAGGAGCTGCCTGAGCGACTCTGCTCGGTGAGCTGGGAGGGACGGCTGCTTCGCTCCCCGGCACGTCTCTCCTGGTGCCGGTGAGCGGGGGGCATCGCCAGAGAGCTGGGGGCATTGCCGGAGAACATGGGGTGCATTGCCAGTGTCTGGAGGAGCAGCCCATGAGGCTCAGCAATTTGGAGGGCTCAGGTTTGGGGGTTGCATGGGGCCAGGTTGGGGGTCTGGTGCATGTTGATCTATGCACTAACCGGTAGGCTTTGGACAGTTCTTTTCGTCAGAGCCATCCCCACAATCTTTTTCTGAAACACAGAACCAACCAGACAGGAGAGTGGGCACAATGACAAACAAAACAACACAACATGGCACACGCACAGAGAGTGGCACAAAAACACGCTGACGCTGGGACGCGAACATCGACACGGAGAGGGACAGACAGAGGCTGTGCAGGCACACCGAGCGGCCTGGGAGGCGAGACCAGAAGCAGCGGAGGGTGCTGGGGGAGCCCGGGGCAGCCGGGCTGGGAGCCCCTCGGCGCTGCAGCTCCTGCCCCGTGGGTGCCTGGCGATGCTCTTGGCTGCACAGAGGTGCCCCACACAAGGCCATCGCTTTCGCGAGCACCTGGCTGCTAGCACTGGTGGATCCCCAGGAAAAGAGACCGTCCCTTGGCGGGGACGGCTCAGAGGTGGGGCTGCCGCAGGAGGAGGAGGCCACTTGCTCAGGAAGACCCCAGGGAGAGACCTGCACCCTCAGCTCCCCACTAACCTCCTGCACTCTGCAGCTCTGAACATGCCTCACCTGTTCTGAAGCCACTAATTAAACCTAACGATGCAGAGCTGCTAGGAAGACTAAAACAAACCTGCAGGGAAGGAGAGCAGCCTTGGGGTAAACCCTCTCTCCCTGCCTGGCCCTGGAAACAGATCTGAGGCCACATCTGAGCTTGCTGGGACACTCTCCTGACTTCCCTGGGGCTACGGGACCTGGCTCAGCCCTGCGGGCAGCACAGGTCACTCCACAGTCGTCTCAAGCACTGGAGCAGAGTTTTGGCCACCTTGCAAAGAAAGCCAAGCTCTGCTGAAACGATCACTGCCAGGCTGGTCCTGCAACACACGCTCCCCCAAGGGCAGCCAAGGAAAATGTGGGTCTCGGTGTTGCAGGATGCGCTTACAGCTTCAGCTAATGCCTCCTCCCTTCAGGGCCTGGGCTCTGCTGTTCAGCACAAGGCTGAGAAATGGCCCTTGCGGGAACAGGGTGCTCTGCCAGGCTGGCACCCCTGCGTCTGATCTCGCCGTCCCCGGCTGCGCCCCCCTTGGCAGCAGCGGGGCTGTGGTCCTTACCATTGTCACACCGCCAGTTGATGTTTATGCAGCGCCCGTTGTTGCAGGTGAACTGTGTCAAGGGGAAGCAGGTCGGGTAGGCTGTGGAGGAGGCAGAGGCACGATCAGTGTTGGGGAGACACCCTGTGCCCCAATCCTCATGCCTGGCCCCACCAATGCCTCTGCCCCATCACAGAATCCCAGATTGGTGAGGTTTGGAAGGGCCCTCTGGAGCTCCCCCAGTGCCACCCCCTGCCAGAGCAGGGGCACCTCCAGCAGTGGCACAGGACGGCGTCCAGGCGGGTTTGGAATGGCTCCAGAGTGGGAGACTCCCCCCACCTCTCTGGGCAGCCTGTGCCAGTGCTCTGCCACCCGCACAGGAGAGAAGGCCCTCCTCAGGTTGAGATGGAACTTCCTATGGTCACGTTTGTGCCTGTTCCCTCTTGTCCTATCACTGGGCACCACTGAAAAAAGACTGTTCCCATCCCCCTGGCACCCTCCCTTTAAGTATTGATAAGATCCCCCCTCAGTCGTCTTTTCTCTAGACTAAAAAGACCCAATTCCCTCAGCCTTTCCTCATAAGAAAGATGGTCTAATCCCCTAGTCATCTTCGTAGCCCTTTGCTGGACCCTCTCCAGCAGATCCCTGTCCTTCTTGAACTGGGGAGTCCAGAACTGGACACAGTACTCCAGATGTGGCCTCCCCAGGGCAGAGTAGAGGGGGAGGATGACCTCCCTCGACCTGCTGGCCACACTCTTCCTGATGCACCCCAGGATGCCATTGGCCTTTTTGGCCACCAGGGCACATTGCTGGCTCATGGTCATTCTGTTGTCCACGGGGGTGAGGAGCAGCGCTCCCCCAACAGGGCCCTGCGCTCCCAGCGCTCCCCAGCTCACCGCACGAGGCAGACTCGTCGGAGCGGTCCCCACAGTCATCGTCCAGGTCACACGTCCAGGAGATGGGGATGCAGCGCCCACTGGCACAGGAGAACTGGTTGGGGGAGCAGGTCCGAGCTGGCCCAGGAAGAGACAGACAGAGCTTTAGTAGCTGGTGGTGCCTTGCTTTGCCAGGGAAAAGGTGTGGAACAAACCCCCGGGGCTCCTGCGAGGCACAGGCGCAGAAGCCAAACTTTGCAAGGTGGGCAGCAGGGATGAGCGAGGCCCCGAAACCTCGGCCTCAGCCCTGCAGCACGCAGGGAGCAGCAAAGGCTGCGGCTCATTACAGCAGTGTGCGCTCTCCCTCTGTTCCCCAAGGACGAGGCAGGCTCCTCACCTGAGCAGGTGGAGTTGGACTCATCCTCGTTGTTCCCACAGTCGTTGTCCCCATCGCAGAGCCAGCGGTTGGGGATGCAGCGGTTGTTCTTGCACTTGAAACGGTCGGAGGGGCAGGTGTGCTGGTCTGCGGGAGAAACACACACTCAGCCCCTGCCCATCTCCGTCCCACCCTCATTCCTCCTCCATGGCTGGTGGGCAGAAAAACTGAGACAGAAAAGGGCAGGGAGCCTCAGACAAACTGGGGATCCAGGATCCTCATCACCATTTCCCCCCTCAGCCACTCGAGCCCGCTCCCCTTCTAGAGCTGGGGAGGGGACACAGGGGTCCTGGCTGCCTGACCCCATCCCAGACACTGGCCCCACATCTGGGGGAAGCTTAGCCTGAATTCTGCTGCCCCAGGAGCACATAAACCTCTACCCCACCACACAGGAGGCGACTACGCACGGCAGAGCTCAGGGGCTTCGTCACTGTTGTCCAGGCAGTCGTTGTCCCCATCGCATTTCCAGCGCTCCTGGATGCAGCGGTTGTTCTTGCAAGCAAACTCCCCGGGCTGGCACTGCGGAGGGGGGATGTAGGACGGGTTGGCTGGCAAGGGAAAAGCAAAGGGAGGGGACGATTTTAACCAAGTGACCAAGTGCAGGGCAGCAGCGAGGACAGCCCTGTGTCCCCAGGGTGGCAGGATGCCTACATGACTGCCCAGCAGCCCTGCGAGCGTACAGACACTCGTGCCCACGTGCACCAGCTCCTGAGCACGAAACGCGAAGGCGCACCCCACGATCGAGGGGGAGAGACCCTCACCCAGCCTGCATGCACCAGCAGAGCTTCACCCCTCTCATTTAAGCCGGCAAAACACAGCACTGCTCAGGCTCCGCACCCTGAACCTGCTGGCAGCAGAGCGATCGCAGCCCAACTGTGCGGGCAGCGTCAGACACGGTTGCACAGCTTCAGCGCAGTGATCCCCACCAGGGATTTCCACCCGCTTCGCCGGGCAGGCGGCTGTCCTGCTGCCATCGTGCAAGAGGAGGAACCAGAGCCGGCAACGTGACTCATCTGCGGCTCCCACGGGTGCAGGGAGCACCCACCTCCCCGAGCCCCGGGACAGCCTCCCACCGTGAGAGGCATCACTGCTGATGTGCCAGAGCGGAGCTGCAGACACCGTGTCCCCCCCCACCCCTGGGGGGAAGGAGGCCCCCACTGCGGGCTGGGCCCCAAGGCAGCCTACCCTGGCAGGTGACAGAGTCCGATCCCAGGATCTGGTCCTCGGCACAGGCACACTGGCGGCCCCGGGGGGTGGCCAGGCACAGGCTGCTGCAGCCGCCGTTGTTTACGCGGCACTTGTTGGAGCCCACTGTGGAGGCAAGGCAGGGGTGAGGAGAAGGGGACTTCAGTGCTCAGGGAACCCTGCTGACCCACGGGGGGCTGCTGGGCACCCCCAGCCCCCTGGACTCCCTCTACAGGGTCCACAGTGGGAACCCGGCTGGAGACCCCAGTTCACCAGGCCATGCAAGGCACTGGTGATCCCTCACCAGCTGGAGACTCATTTATCAGACCGTGCAAGGCAGTGGGGACCCCTCAGGGGACGTAAAGCCTGGCTGAACTAGCCAGGAAGCCTCTCAGGCAGGGAGGGATGGGGAGAAAGAGAGGAAAGGCTGGAAGGGCAGGGGATGAGGGACAGCAGGGTTTACGGAGAGAAAGACAGGCTGCGTGGGGATGGACAGACAGGCAGGGATATGGCCAAGAGGAAGGCAGGGCAATTCCTCAGACCCTGGTCCCCAGTCCCATCCCTCTTCCAGCTCCCCCACTCCCTCATGCATGACGGGTCCCCACGGTGCCGAGCAGAGGTGGCCCCAGCACCTTGCTGCTGCTGCGCATCGTACATCCGGATCTCGAAGATGGGTGGGCGCTCGTTCCGGAGCAGGCTCACCACCTTGGAGGCCTGGTCCAGACGGTAGATGCTGCCGCTGCGGTACTCGGTCCAGAAGAGGAAGCTGCTGTAGTGGCACAGCCCGAAGGCGTGATTCAGCTCAGGTCCCTCGTACACAATCTGCAGGCGTGGGAAGGCGGATAGGCTCCTCGTTAGTTGGGAAGGGTGCTCAGGCAAACCCCACATGGCAGGACAGGGCAAGGGACATTGGAAGGGGAGAGGAGGGGACAGGCAGCAGGGGAGCATGGCTGAATGTGGCCACCGAGCAGATCCGCAGTGGATGGAGCCATCTGAGGCAATGGCTCAGCTGCCCACAGCCCCAGTTCTGAGGCAATCAACGTCCGAGAGCCCGTGGGGCCTCCACTTGCCTTCCGCTCGGTGCCGTTGAGGTAGACCATCTCGATGCGGTCATAGAAAGCATCCACCCAGTAGAGGATCTTGGCCGGGATGTCCAGGCTCAGCCCATTGGGCCACAGGACGGTCTTGGAGGTGATGAAGATGTTGCGGTTGGAACCGTCCATCCAGGCCCTCTCAATCTTGCCCCTCTTGCTATCCTTGGGATCCTCCTCCCAGTCCGTCCAGTACATCCACCTGCCACAGACACTGAGCTGTTAGAGACGCAGACGAGTTGGGCTTCGAGCCCGCCCCACCACTGATCCGAAGAGCAACCAGCTCTGCCTCCACCAAACCAGGTGTGAACTCTATGGCTGCTCATAGAGCGGCTGACGCAAACCAGTGGGAAGGTCCTGCTGCCCTGTGCCTACAGCCAGGCCGCAGCCCAATGCGACAGCCCAATAGCCCTCCTGCCCATGCCAGTGCTGCCGAGCCCAGGCTGAAGCTGCCGCACAGCACAGCCACTGCCATCACCGTCGCTGCTGCCTGACCCCAGTGTCACAGCTTGGGAGCCACCGCGAATGCCGTGCGGAGCTGGGGACCCAACCGCCAGCTCTGCCGGTCCCTGCTGCGGGCAGGAGCGGCCGTGCCCTCCCACGAGCCAGCGCTGCCCGCCCAGGCACCCGCACCCGTTCAGGGGGTCCACCACAATCGCTCGGGGGTGGGTCATCTTCCCCTCGATCAGTGTCTTCCGTGTCTGGGCGGCCTTCTCCAGCCGAGCCACGCTGATGGTCTTTTTGGGGCCATCATCCGTCCAGTACAGGTTGTTCCCCATCCAGTCCACCGCAATCCCTTCCACGTTGTGGATGCCTTTGGGGAAAAGCAGGAGCGGGCGCTCATCACCAGAGCTGCGCAGCAGCAGGAAGATGAGAAGTGGATGCGACAGCCCCATATGATTCACAGTGCATTCGGCACCACCTGATCCCAACTCAAACCGACAGGGATGACGGACCCCCCCAGCCCCAGCGCAGGCACATCCCCCAGAGGTACCGCAGCCACGGCAAGCCTGGGCTAGAAAAAGCCAAATTCAGGAGCGTCCTTGGCTGGTTCGCCCTGAGGCAACACAAACACACTTGGCTGGAAGTGTGAGGATGGATCAGCCACCGCACTGAGCCTCAGGGACCCTGACAGAGGATCCTCCATCCCTCCCTCCTTCTCCCATCTGATTGGATCGGGGTGGGCCAGCTCAGGCAGGAGGGGGACATCAGGGACAGGGGTCCCTCTGCTGGGACAAGTGGTCTGTACCTGCCTCTCAATAGTAGTCCACGGATAAACCCAAATAGCAGCTTCAAACCTCAGTTTTAAGGGTCAAAGACGCAAGGGAGAGGACAGAAGCGGTGCCATTACATGAGGAAATGCACTGATGGCCGTTGCCGCCAGTTCCCGGGGGCCGACCGCACTGGGGAGGGACCGGGCTGTGCCCCTCAGCCACGCACCGTCCTTCAGGATTGTCTCTCGCTCCGTGCCGTCGATTTTCTGGCGCCCGATGAGGTAGCTGGTGGTGTCAGCGAAGTAGATGAAGCCGGTCTCAGCGTGGAAGTCCAGCGCTCGGGGGTTCATGAGGTTCTCGATGGGGATCATGTGCTCGTCTGGCACCTTGGCCCCCATGTCCATCCCGCGGATGATGCCCGGACGACCCTTCCCGTACACCAGGAACAGCTCATGCTCGGGCTCTGCAGAGAGACGGGGAGAGCCATCGCCACCAGCCGGGCCAGGGCGGCGCTGGGGGTGGGCAGCGCGATGGATGTGGCACCAGGGCTTTGGCAGGATCACAGCCAGGACAGAGGGGCCAGGAGGAGGCAGACTGCCCCTGCACCCAGCAGGTCTGCAGGGACCGCGGAGCCCAGCGGGCAGCCCACAGCTTAGGCCGGGAAGGAAAGGGGTGTTTGCAACCGGCCCTGCTTGCCCCCGGGCCCATGTGTTGCCAGTTGTCTGGCACAAGTGCCTCTGCCCACCCCAGACCCTCGTGGAGAGGGGACCCTCATCCCCCTCGTCCCGTCCCACAACTCTCTGGGGAGGGCCAGGACTCACTTTTGCAGGACTTCCCGTCGCTGCCCAGGCTGAATCCGGAGCGGCACCGGCAGGTTCGGGTCTTGTGGCTGTTCCCGAGGAGGCAGATGTCCGAGCAGCCCCCCGGCTTGCCGAACTGATCCGGCTCGCAGGCATGGCTCCTCACTGCAACAGAGAGCGTGGGCTGCAGCAGCCGCAGGCCACCAGAGCAGCGCAGAGGTGGCCTGCCTGGCTGCAGGTCCCCACCAGCCAGGAAGCACAGGCAGGCAGGGGACACTACTCTGCAACCACAGGGATGCGGAGATGGTCTCATGGGTGCTTTAGGGGGACCCCATCCTCCCGGAGCTCCCGGCCGGCCAGGCACTGAGCATGGCACAGGACAGAGATGGGAAAGGACCTGCCCAAGAGGCAGCATCACTGTGGAGCAGAAACCAGCACGGTGTGTCCCGACACATGGCCACAGCCGCTGGGCCACGCAGCCTCCGTCCATCCATCCAGCCCGTCCCTCACGGGCTATGGCAGGAGCGGGGTTTCCCAGCTGCCCCGCAGACAGCGCTGGCAGGATGAGCCCTGGCATGGGGACAGCCAGTGCCAGCCCAGAGAGCCCCCTTAATCGCACTCCTTCACCGCTTGGAAATCTCCTGATTAGTTTTATATTCTGGAAAATGCCAAGCAGGCTGCAGACGCTAAGAGGATTTTAAACGAGTAAATTGATTCACTGCAGGAAGGTGCTGGGGGCAGAGCAGGCAGACGGGGACGGACGTGGGTTGGGGATGGTCCCTGCAGCCCCAAAGCCTTTCAACTCCCTTAAACTCCCTCAGTGCCCGGGAGCGCACAGCCCCGGTCAAAGGGCAAACACGCCGGCAGTGGGGACCGAGAGTGCGTGGGCACCGCAGAGGAGAGCCATTAATATTTCAAGATGCCACATCTGCTCCAATGTCCCTGCGCTCTCCAGCGAGATGTGATACATCAACCACACGGCGCAGCTGCCCGTCCCACGGGGATGGCTGCCACGTCTCTCGCAGGAGGAGACGGAGCGATAGCGGGGGCCGGGGGCACCCCAGGGTGTACGGCAGCCAAGCGAGAGGCCGGTCCCGCGGCTGCCGGGGGAGCAGGAATCCCACGCAAGCCCCTGGCCGAGGAGTGCTGGCAGTTGGACGGCAGCTCTGGGAGTCCCTGTGGAGCAGAGCTGGGCAGCTGGCTCTTCTGTCCCTGTCCCTGCATTTTGGTGTGCCCAGCACTCAGCACCCCCAGCCAGGCTCCAGGGGTGACCCCCGGTCTGCTGCCACCACCCACGGCAAGCTCCGCACAGAGATCGTGGGGAGGGGGGAGCTGGGGGAGAGTGGGCAGGACCAGGCCCGGGCTGAGCACAGCTCCTGGGGATCACAGGGGGCTACCAACAGAGGCTCCTAGGCAAGTGAACCCATCCCGGGTGTCTGGCCCCATTAGGAGAGGGAATTCAGAAGGTGCAGCCCATCCCCATCGCCACTCAGCCTTCAGGGTCCAAGAAGCTGCTTTTCCTGGGCAGGGGTCCCACCTGTGGGCTGGCGCCGCTGGTGGTAGATGTGCAGCGCTCCTCCCTTGTCCACCCGTGTCACCACCTGGTACTCAGTGCTGTTGAAGCGGTTGACCCGGATGACGCTGGTTTTCTGCTGGGCGTTGGCATTGTCAGAGTTGGTGGCATAGAGGTAGTTCTCGAAGACGGTTAGCCCGTAGAGGTGTTCAATCTGGAAGGCACCACGCAGGTGTCCACAAGGAATTTAGGAGGAGACATTAGAACCCTGGCTCCGAGGTGTGCAAAGCCCCCAGCCCCGGCCCCTGATCCTGCCCCATGGCTCTCGCCCCACGAGACTGGGCTTGGCAGGCAGATGCTGCAGGACTGGTTGGTGTTCAGCAGCTCACACCTTTTCTTTGCTGGAACAGCAAAGCCAAGCCTGTGGACCAGTGCCCCACAGCAGTCCAAGCTCAGACCTGCCTCTAGCGCACTCTGCCATAAGGGCCCCCCGACCCCGACCTCCCTCTGGCCCCACTCACCAGGATGCCCTGGATGATGGTGTGTCTGTTTTTGCCTTCGTAGTCCACCACCTCAATATAGTCCAGGTAGGCATCAGCCCAGTACACCAGCCGGTTCACCAAGTCCAAGGTGATGCCATGGGGGAAGACAATCTTGCTGTCCACCAGCTTGGTGCGGTTCTGCCCGTCCATGTCGCAGCGCTCCACCTTAGGGATCTGCCCATAGTCGGTGAAGAACACTTTGCTGCATGAGAAGGGCAAAGGCAGGAGCTCAGAACCTGCATGTCACGTTCGACCCAGAGACGGAGGACGCAGACGTACAGACGGCACATGCTCCCGCCCGCAGACACGGGCTTGACCCCATGGGCACAGGGGTGGCTGAGGTCCACCACAGCAGCTCCCAACCAGGGCCAGCCCAGGGTTGCTCCTCGCTGCCCGCGCGGCCCAGCAGTGCCAAGAGCTGTCAGCACCCGCCTGCGCCTCAGAGGAGCCGCAGCAACCCGGGCAGCGACGCTGAGACAGGCGGACAAAAGCTCGAACCAGGATTTGCTGGTGTCACCAGGAAGAGGTCCAGGGCCCTCCACCAGCGGATGTGTTAAAATGCAACCCGATGCATCTGCCCGTGTGCCTGAGAGCCGTCCTGCCTGCGGCCGCAGCTCCCAGCACAGCGCTTCCCAGACAGGGTGCAGCACCACTGCCCTGAGCACCGGGGCCGTGCTGGGTCTCTGCTGCAGAGCCCAGTAACTTTAACTTAGCCACCTGTGGGGCTTGTCTGCACCTTCCCTGTTCCAGGCCAGAGTCTCTCTCTAGGCTGCTATGCAATATTTATTTATTTATAAAAAAACCCTTCAGCTTTTCTGCTCGATAACATCAGCTCTCTTCATTCAGGCAAGGATAAAAGCACCCATCTGGAAAGAAGCAGGTGAGGGGGGAGGACGTCCCCTTTACTGGTTTCACTGGGACCCTGCGGCACACACAGCTGAGCACCCTCGGACGGAGCGCGCCGTCGGGTTAGGCAGACCGTGCTCACGAGCCGACAGACTTCCCTGCCGGGCAGCGGGATTTCCCCGCACGCACACCCCGCGGCTGGACCGCGCTCGCGGAACGCACCCAGTGGGATCTTGCATGCCGCTCTGCTCTGCCCGCCGCAGCCTCGGCCACACCGACTCCCCGCTCCCAGGGTCCTGCAGCTGCTGTGCATGCCCTGAGCTGCTCCGATGATTCAGCATCCCAGCTTCCCCATGCACGGGATTTTGCAAAAGGCAGCTGCCCAAGCGTTGCCATCTGACCGCAGCACCCCGTATAAATAGGCACAGAGGGAGCTGCTCCATCCGTGTGTCTGACTGTTTCAGTTCCCAAAAGCCAATGCAAAGCTGTAACTGCGCAGCCACAGGCTGGAAGTGGCAGCTTGTCCCGAGCCCAAGCAAAAGCTCATCCTGAGCAAAGCCGCTGCTGAGGGCAGGCGGAGCGGGAAGCAACCCTCCAGAGAAGGGCTTCTGGACATGGCCACGCAGGTACCACCAGCCCCAGCGGGAAGGACCATGCGCTTCCCAGCTGTCACCAAGAACAGTTAATTAGAAGACCCAGGATCAGACGCTAACATTCCCCCGTGCCGCACTGCTCCGGCTCTGCTCCCACACCAGTGCCTGTCCCCGGTGCAGCGCCGGCCGAGCAGAGGACCAAACCTTCACCTCCTCCAAAACTGGCTGGTACCAGTGGGCTGCTCAAAACGCTGCTGCCACAACTACCCTATAGCATGTGGCCCCAACCCCAGCTGAGGGAGAGAAAACACTGCGATTCACTCGGTGCTAACGCCCAGAGGGGCCTGCGCAGGCGGGAGAGTCAGTCTTCCAGCAGCATCCCTGCCACCCCACTTCACTGCAGCAGCTGGACCCTCCCGGCTGGTTCCACCCCCCCAAATCCACGGTGCAGGTCCAGGCAGCGACACTGAACCCTCCCGCCCCCAAGCAGGACTCTTACCCCATAGCTGGGTCCAGCGCTATCCCCTTGGGGTTGTACAGCTCCAGGTCCAGCAGTGTGACACAGGTGACTCCATTCTTGTTGCAGACAAAGATCCTGTCATCAATGTCATCCACGAAGTAGAAGTTGCCCGTGAGCCAGTCAATGGCCATCTGCTCGACGTCTAGGCCATGGGAGAGGGGGAGAGGAGCGGTTAGGCAGGGAGGGAGGGAGGGAAGGAGGGAGCCAGGAGCCCCACGCGTGCCTGTGCACGGGGTCTCTGACCACCTCCCAGTCCCCCCCAGGCATTCCCAGCACAAACATAGCTGAGGAGTGAGGCCGCGTGAGCCACGGAGGAGCTGTCATCTGCACTGCACCAGGGACCCGGCCCCGGGCACCCCACATGGATCGACGCTGCCACCCGTCCTCTCCTCCCGAGGGACATGGGACCTGCCACCTCCCAGGCAGCCCAGGTGCAAGCGGCAGCGCTTTTGGAGACATCACGCGCAGGCAGGAGAGCATCCCGCAGGAACACCGTCCCGAGCAGGGGGAAGGCTGTGTGCGGTGGGCACCACAGGAGGCAAAGGCAGCTCCCGGAGAGCCGCGTGGCACAGACGGGGAAGAGGCTCAAACCGCAGCATCGCACAGCAAACGGCCACTGAGGCCACGGTCAGGGCAGCACAGGGAGGGACTGCAGCAGCCGGGGGCTGCAGGCAGAGCCCCGCCGGGGAGAGGCAGCCCGGGCAGAGCTAATCCACACCCGCAAGGATGCCCCAAGCCCTGAAGCAGGTGAGAGATGGCATCTGGCACGCAGCATTTAAGTATTTAATTAAACCAGTGAAAGCCTGTTAAATCAGATAAGCCCAATGCACCTGAATTCCTGCCTCGCAACCAGGTCAGTGCCCGGCACTGCTCCATGCCCCCCACACGCCCCCGGCCACAGCATGGGGCAAGGGGCTGCAGCTCCCGGAGGCTCTGGGAGATGCCGAGTGCTTTGGAAGCCCATCCTTTCAGTTAGTGCCCCCAGGACCCCACGCCACCCCCACGCTGACACAGCAGTGCCACAGGGCCATCGCTGTGGCTCGGCGTCGCAGCCGGCATGGGAGCAGCAGCAGCCCCACGGCCCGACCACCCTGAGGACATCGGGACCCAGACAGCCCCGGAGGAGCAGGGCCAGACGCCGCTGAATTATTAACCAGCGCAGAAGGAGGGAAAACATGAATCAAGCCAGGACATTTTGCAATGCCCCGCGCTCCCCCTGCTCGCAAGATTCGGCCTGACGATATCAAGCCCTTCCCTGCTGCAGCACCACGAAGCGCTGCCCGGATTTCAGCAAGACCCAACTGAGGAGAACCCAGGGGTCTAGGGGTGCCCCGTCCGAGCACAAACCCGAGCCCCATGTCCCTCAGTTATCCCGGCCAGCTCGCTCAGACGCCTCCACTGAGCATTTCGTGTCAAGGCCGCGGCCCCGGGGATGGGAACGTCCTGCTGGCGGTGATGGCCGCCTGGTGACCAACCACCCTCCCCTCCGGAAGGGCGAAGCTGTGGCGCCCGCAGCCACCACCCAGCGTGATGCATCTCGTAAAAACAAGTGGAAACAGCCAGAGCCAGGGAATTAGCATCAAACCAGCCAAACGAAGGCCTGTGCAGGGCTCCTGCCGCACTGCCCAATGTGCCGGAGCCGGCGGCAGGGCAGGGGCAAAGTCGGGGGTCCTGGTCCAGCCAGGGCACCTGGGGCTTCTGGGTGCCCGCCGGTGATAAGAGGTTTTGATGCTGAGCAAAAAAACACCAAAAAAAGTGCAGGGGGTGGCGGGGGCAGGCGAGGGTCCCGCTCTGCCTCCGACATGGGGCTGGCCTGAGTCACGCTGCCTGGACGGGCACCCGCCTGCCGTCCCCCCCTGCACCCCCAGCCCTGATTCACCCCGCTGACGAGCAGAGGGGGCGGCAGAGCCGCGCACGCGGCGCAGCCCTGCTTGGGCGAGAAACGCTTCAGCAAAGGGATGTGCAAGAATTCCCCAAAAAAGCAGGTCTTGGCTGGCGCCTGCGCGGCTGAGTCAGAGTCACAGGACCGGAGGAGCGATCCAAGCAGGGGCGGATGGGGAGCGCCCGGCGGGACGGCACAGAGGCCCGAGCCCCCCACAGGGGCGCGGACCCCCCCGGCCACAGGCTTTGGCTTTTCCTCGCTGCCTTCCTCCTGGGGGGACCTGGACATCGCCGCCCCATCACCAGCGCTCTCCCGCTCCTCGGTCCTCCTTTCCCATCACTCGACCCCAAAGCCCCCAGCATCACCGGGCCACTGCCACCTCACCGGCCGCGTCCCGCTGAGCCGGAGCCATGTTCAGCCCGTCCAATGGGGAGGAAGTTCACCAACACAGCACTCAAAATCTAAACAGGAATCAGAAGGGAAAATGGCCAAAACAAGCTATAGGTTTCCAGCCCCTCACTTCCTGGGGCCCGCTGCTTCCCTCTCGCCGTTTCTGCCATGGTTGCCTCTCCCCATTCCAGGCGAGGGTCCCGGGGGTCTCCCGGGGGTCTCCCGGCCGGGCCCCAGCCCTGAGCGGGGCAGTGCTGGGCCAGGGAGCTGCGGGTGATGCAAGCACTTGCTCTTCTCCCAGGCTGTATTTTTGCAGCTGGAAAGCATTACCCTCCTCAAAGGCTTTTGTTTTTCAGCTTGCTCCTTCTCTCCCTGCTCGCCATCCTCCCCCCTCCTTTGCAGGAATCAGTTTTTATTATTATTATTATTTTCAGCTCTTTCTTTTAGCCTCAGCTAAACCTGGATTTCCTCTTGAACTTTCAGTGGAAGCTAATTTAGCGAATGTCTATTTTTAACCCCTCGCGTTAGCCCGCAGAGAGCTCCCCCCCCACTCAGCACTCAGCTTTGGGAGCGGGGAGGAGTGAGGGACGTGGTCTGTCCCCCCCAGGCACCGCGCGTCCCCCCGGCAGGACAGCGGGTGCCCGGGGAAGGTGCACCATGGCCACCCATGACCAGCAAGATGCGTGCGAGGACCCGGCTCAGGGGCACCAGCAGGGACCAGCCTGTCCCTCCTGCAAACAACTTTCATGGAAGGAAGAAGCCAGGGGGCAGCGACCACCCTTCTCCTCCTGCCCGCAGCTCCCAGCAGCAGAGGGGTCTGGCTGGCGAGTCCGTCCTCCCCACCAATTCCCATCCCAGAGTCAAGTCTTCCTCCTTGCCCAACCATGGCCGGGCGTTGCAAGCAATTGCAACATGCAAAACTAATTTCCCAAGATTTATTTATTTGCTAGTGTTTGAAAACGAGCTTGTGGGGGCAGAGAACAGGGAATGTCAACTTTAAAGGCCCTTCCTGGAAGAAGCTAACCAGCCTCGTCAGGCCGGCGAGCCATGGTCCACGCCAGCCGACCACGCTCAGTGGTGCTGGCCAGGAACACCGCTGGTTGAAGTGGGCTCTGACCGTTGCCTTCCTTGGGGGAGAGGGCAGATGAAGGGAGGACAGAGGGGAGAGGGAGCACCAAGAAGTTCATCAGTGCACAAGTGGCACATTGCTCAACATGGGCGGGCTGGCAACTTCAGCAAACTCTGAAACCCACCCCACACAGATGTTTCCTGGTTTCACGCTCAACATGAACTGAGGGATCCTGACCAAGCTTTTGCTGAAGTCCCTGCCACAAAATAATCTATGTGCTTGGATTTTCCCCTTTCCTTGCCACCAGTGGAAGAAGCTGAAGCAGCCTCTGGGGCCAACAGGCCCTGAGGAGCCACCGCTGGGGACAGCTGGCCGGAGCAAAAGGCTCCCACGTGTCCATTCCAGCCCAGACTGCTCCGACATCGAGCTGAGACCCGTTGCCGCACTACCAGGGCACACTCAGGGAGAGCAACTGCCCCAAGAGGCAGAAGAAGCATCCAGCCTCCACCCAAGAAGTTCTTGGCCCTGTCAACTCTTACAAGTCTTCCCCAGCACTCAGCAATAACCTTCCCCCTCCCCAATTCCAACTTCCTCCTGTGCTCGACGGGGCTGGGAGCATCTTGTCCCACTCAAAGAGCTCCTCGACACAAGTGGGTCACCAACTCAATGGCTGTCCACAGGAGCTCCTGCCAGAGGTTTTCCCTCCCTTAACCCGAGCCACGGAGCATCTGATTTACCCCACGACCAGTCAAGCACCACAGGGCTGTGGGTTTTTTGGGGAACGAGCTTTGCTGACCCAGCACATAACTTTCCTCTGCATGAATCAGTTGTTGTGCAGTCTGCAAATACATCAATTGTGGCCTGACACAAGGAGGAAGGAAACGCGCAATCTTCTCTCAGACTAAAACATGGATTTCGACACAGTTCTGAAACAGCTGCAATTAAGATGCGTGCAACTCAGCAGCTCACCCTGACTCTCGCACAGTTGAGCATGGGAGAACAGAAACAACCTATAGCGGTGAAGGTGCAAAAAGCTCGCAACCGAGTGCTCTGCACTGCAGCGGTCTGGAAGGAATCCCGCTTCTCGATCACTCCTAAAGGGAGCACTCCCCGTGGGGTGTCTGGAGCCGGGCAGGACAGGGACAGTGGTCAGCAGAGGTCCCAGCTCTGCTGGGAACCCTCCTCGCGAGACTCCCCTCTGAAGCAGCTGACAACATCACACTTCCAAGGCCAGGCACAGAGGTCCCTCCCCAAAGGTCTTTGCCCCCCGTTCTGCTGAGGTGCATTTTCACCCTTGCCCAGCACACAGGATAGATAAAAGAGCTGGCCTGAGCTCTGCTGCTGACATTTGCCCGTTGTTTTTAAATAAAGAATATTTATGTCCAAGCGCATCAACTGGGAACGGTCCATGTTTTTTGCTTCAGCTCCGGTGGATCAGACCTAACACAAGCCCCAGCGGCCCTGAGGTGTATGGGCTGCAGCGACCGTCCATGCAGGAATGCACACCGGTAACTGCGCAGACCACGGCCCAAGCAGGCAACACATCAAAACTGCTTGTCCGCGCCGCATCGGAAGCGAGGAGCTGCCTGGAGAGCAGTCTCCCGGGGCAGTCAGCGCTGTGTCCTCCTGCTCCCGGCAAAACCCCCAGGAGCCAGATCCCGAGGGGCGAGAGGGGGCCGTGCCCAACCCGCCACCCAGCGAGAAGCTCAGGCGGGCGGCCGCATGGCGTGCCCCACGGCACCGGGCACCGGGAGAGCCAGCAACACGCGGCTCCTGCGGAAAAAAAGCTTGGAAAAGTTGCCGAATGTTTCAGTTCAAAAACGCCTCCAGAAGAGGAACGGAGGCTCGTCAGGAATGCAGTCCCCAGGGCTTCTCAAATACATCGGTTTCCTACTTTCCTTTTTATAGGGAATGATCCGTTTGATACATTTACATAATACCATAATCTGGAGGAATTTCTGTCTCTTCCCTCCACAGACATCCTCCCCCCCGGAGAACAAGACTGTCTCTGTAATGGCAGCATACTCCATGGATAAACACTGCTCCTGGGGACAATTTCCCTTAATTAGAAGTATGTTAACAGGACAGGCATGAAGACAAACTCCAGCCTCAAAGGGTGCCGGCCGCGGGATGGACAGACACCCTGCGCCCCTCGAGGGTCCGGCACAGCCCCCCCGGCCCTGGCTCCCGGGAACAGACATCCCCTTGTGCGAGGAAACTCCACCTCGACCCTCACTGCCAGCACCGAGATGGGGCGGAGGGGACTGCGGACGGGGCAGACACCGGCACACACCGCCACCGCCATCACGTCAGCCTTGTTTCCTTAGAAAACCAGGCTAAAAAATAAATAAATTTAAAACCCCCTCTGTTAAGCTGTTTAGCTCAGAGGAGGAACCGCTGGGTGGAAGCTGGTGGCCCACGTCCAGGACGTCTGACTCGGCACTCAGAAGGATCCCTGTGGCCTCTGCGCACACGCACGCCCCGCGCCTGCACAAGCCAAACACTTTCCGGGGGTGAAACCGACCCCCCGGGGCTGCGCAGCCCCCCGGGCACTGCGGGAGGAGAGCCCCAGCCCGTCCATCCCTGGGGACAGGCGGAGCGACCGCCAGGTAACGAAGATGCCAGAGCATCACATTCCCCAGGGAGCCCCGTGCTGTCCGGACCCCCGGCTTGCGCCGTCTCCACGCCTCGGACCCCCGCCCCGGCCGGTGCAGCATTGCCGCCATGGCCCAAAGTGGCTCATGGGCCACCAGCACCTCTCCAGCACCGGGCACAGCCCCAGGCTGACACAGCCTCCAACCTCCCGGGGTGGGGACGCCCCCAGCGGTACTTTGTCACCCTCCTGCCAGACAGCTCGCCCCTCCTCCCCAGCCCCAAACTCGTCCCCCTCCCCACGGCCGGGCTCAGCCCCACGGCATCCCCGCATGAGCCCGGCTGCGGCACCCGAGGTGGGAAGAGCAGGAACAGAGATGGAGCTTGCTCCATCTCAGCTGCGTGGAGGGCAGCCAAGGGACCGCTAATTACTCTGCCTTAATGAGGCCATTCCACGGGCAAAAATATTCAGCAGAGGCTGATGGAGGGACAGGGCGCTCAGCTTCCTTCTGGGTGAGAGGAGAGAGACACAGGCTCACCAGGAACCCGAGGAACTGCCATCGGGATGATTTTGGGGGGCGGGGGACAAAAAGGCGAAAATGGGGCCAGCGTGGGCAGAGCCGGTCCCGGCAGGGCTCGGCTGCAGCGCAGTGAACGCGGCACGAGCACGGCAGGCAGTGGTGCAGGACAGATGTGTGCAGGGATAAACACGGTCCTGCCCATTTGAAATCAAAGCCCTCCCAGTGCACAAGAGGATCCCAATTACTCGGGACATTAATTTCACCCTTTTGTCTCCAGCAACGTGGGAACGCAGTTCACTCGACGCCTCGGGGCTGGCTGGAGGGAGACAGAGGGGAGCAACGCAGGGGGAGCGGCTCTCACTGCAAGGGGTAAATTGCATGGGGGTCCTCCGTCCCAGGAAGGGGGAAGGCAGAGAAGGCGTTCCCCGCTCTGCCACCACAGCCCAGGGTTTCGGGGTGGCCACCAGGAAGGAAGACGGCAGCACGGGCAGCAGATGTGGCCAAGCCCGAGCACCACAGAGCCATCCCCTACCGGCACGGGGATGCTGCCGCCCTCGGATCGCTCAGCAAACCTCAGAGAGGAACAGAAACCACCCCAGCCCAGCTCACCCCACTCCGGGGGGCTTGGTCCCATCAGGGACGCTATCACTGTCCCACCTCGAGGAGTAATTAAAAGCAGAGGTGCTAGGCAGAGCTGCAGAACAGTCCCCAGTGTCTCCGCAGCAGATCTGCCTCCAGGCTGAACAGAGACCGGCAGGCACTTCGTTAACAAACCGATTAAAACCATCGTGGCTGTCGTCCCCTCCAACATAAAGAGCTGATGTGCTGGTGTGGCCCCAGACACTGCACCCATTCCTCGCTCTCATGCATTGCTGCTACTAGAACAGTCATAAACAGNAAAAAAAAAAAAAAAAAAAAGAAAGGAATCAGCAGATGAAATTACCAATCATCCTGCGTTCTTGCCAAGTAAGTTCACATCGGAGCCTCTTTCTTGGCTAGGATGAGGCAGCAAGGAAGAAAAATAGCTTTCCATGCAAAGTGGGGAAAGAAATGTACTTGGATTCCTCTGCAGAGCAACATCTCCCTGAAATCAATTTGTCCCAAACCCTACAGCTCTTCTGCTTATTGGCAACAGGACAGGTCATTACGAGTAACAGGGCTGAAATGGAGTCAATGAAAACAACCTCCGAGACGTGCTTGTTTAGATAGATGCTGCCCAGGAAGGTATTTTAATAATGGCCAGATTGCTATCGTTTAGGGTTTATAATGCACTCGGGATCAAATGTCCTGATATTTCAAACCCCTTCCTGGGGGCTTGTTTTATAAAAGAAAAAGAAAACAACAAACCTTAAAACAAGAAATAATAAATCAAGGAACCTCCGCAGCCCTTTCCCAGCAGCCCTGGACACGTCCTGCCGAGCCGCCGACATTCCTGCCCGCTCCGCCTGGGAGTCGGCCGCCATCCCCACGCCGGCAGCCCCGGGGCAAGGCCAGCACAGCCCCGGCTCGGTTACCGCGGGACGTTGGCAAACCTGCAGCCATTGCCCCGCACGGGGAGAGCACCAAAGCTCGGGGCACCTGGGCTTGCGGGGCCGGGAATTAGCCGTACTGGCACCAGCGACCTCCCAGCACAATAAATGCATTCAGCCAAACAAAACCTGGCAGAGAACCTGGCAGAGCTGCCGGTTCTGACCATGCAAAAAGTCACGAGTCGGCCGGGAACGGGAAAAAAGAAAGAGAAAGAGCAGGGAAGGGGAAGGGGAAGGGGAACCGCCCGGAGAGCCACCGAGGAACCCAGGTTTCGGTCTCCTGACATGTTCTCTAGTATTTTTCCACAGTAAAAGCAAAGAACTCCTGACTTCCCCTGAAAGCCGAGTATCACTCGATCACACCGCGCTGGAGCTGAGGCGTTAACACCGCCATCGCAGCGCTCAGAGAAATGCCTACAAGGCAGCTGGTGTGGGGTCAATTAACAGTGTCCTCTTAAGGAGGGCGCCTCGCAGCGCTGGGGGCCTGACCCTCTCGCCCCCAGAACACGCTCCGGGGAGGTGTCATCACCTTCTTGTGCCGCCTGTGGGGAACAGGGGCACAAATCCGATTTATGGCCGCACAAACCTGACGGCAGCGCTGCTTTCCTCACCCCTCTCTGTCCCATCCCCGGGGTCTCCGGCAGAGCTCAGGGAATTGCCCAAGAAGCTGCAGCCAGAGCACGTGCTCCCCCCAGCAGCCAGCCCTGGCCCGGGATGAGGGGGGGACAGGCTGGGGGATGAGCTGGGCGGCAAGGAGAGCTGGGGGAGCGGAGGGTCTCCGACCAGGCCACGGGACACAGCAAGCTTTCTGCACACATTAATCTTAGCAGAAAGGGCAGCAGGAAAGTCATAATCGAGGCAACCACCATCTCTCCGGCCAGGACCCGCTGCTTCCCGGCACACAGCAAAGCCACCGCCCGGCCGGACCCATCCCAGCGCTGGGCAGGACCCACCGGGGACGGGCAGCACCGACCCGGGAGGGCTGAGCAGCACAAGGGCCTGGAAGCAAATATGTTTGGTTTTTTTGGTGTGTTGTTTTGCTTTGAAATTCTTTGGAAGCCCAACTGCAAACAAACGAGGACATTGTCTCAGGAAACACGTGGAGGCCGGAATCTTGTTGAGAAAACCCAGGGGATCAGAAAGTCCCCGGAGGTCAGGGATTAGCCACTGAGCAAGGTGGGTCCACGGAGACCGGCAGCAGTCCCTGGATGTGAGTGCTGTCATTTCTGAGCAAAACCTGCCCCAGTCACCAGCCATCCCCAGCCCCACACAGGCGGCAAGGCTGGGTCTGGAGGGGTCCGGGCTGACGGGGGCTGTGGGGGTTCACGGGGAACCTGCTTGGTGCTGCCCTGCTCACAGCGGAGATGCTCGACTGGTCTGAGCAGGCGCCGGGTGCCGGTGGAGCAAAGCCTCCGCGCGCTCTGGAGAGCGGCTCTCCCCCTGCGCAGGCACGCGTCTCTCTGTCCTTGAGCGTGAGCGGACGTGCGATGCCTGCCAGGATCCTCCCCGGTCAGAAACAGCGCTGGATTTTCACACAGAGCAGAGGAGAGGGAGAGAGAGGGAGAGCGGAAGGGGAGGAAGGACGAGACAAGTTCCCCTTGTTGCAATTCAGCGCTGGCAGGAAGGATGAGTCCTCCCCGGCACTGCTCCCGCACCATCGCATCTGTGCTTGTGCCCCATCCTCCCCACGGGGCTGAGCCCGGAGGGAGCTCCGGTGGGCGCTCGACACCCGGGAGCAGCCCCAAGGGACGCTGAGCACCAGGGGCTGGGTGGGAAGGTGCCACCTCCGAGTTCCCCGCGGGGCTGGGGACAGGCTGGACCCCTGCCCGGTGAGGGGACACGCCGCCCCCACACCTGCCCACAGTGGTTCGGCCGCTCTGCAGCACCAGGGGCTGCCTTGGCCACGCAGTGCGGCCACCGGCACCGTCCCTGTCACCTGCAAGCCGCAGCGGTGCCCAGGGCTTCCCAGCCACTGCAGTCAGCTCCAACTGATGACAGAGAGAAATAATTCAATTCCTACATGAGGTGTTTTTTTGGTTTTTTTTTTCTAAAAGAAATAGATGGAAGACTTCACCAGCCTCTGATTTTTAGTGTGTCCCTGGAAAAAGACCTGGGGGTAGGCAACCGGCCAGCTCAGATCAACTGAGAAAATCACTGCCTGTGAAAAATGTCCATGGGCAGCGTGGATTTGGGAACCAAGGGACAGTCACCATGAAAAAGTGCATCGGTACTCAAGACTGCGGGTAGAAAAAAAGGGTTTAGCCGTGCAAGGACCAGGGGAAAAGCAAAGCTTCGGAGTACAGTGGGTCTTGCCAAGCCCTGTTAATAGCATTCATTTAACACATCTCCCACAACACAAGTGACACTAATCTCTCTGCAGGAAGGGAGCGGGGACAGAGAGGCAGGGAAGCAGGGCTGCTATCAGAGCTGGGCTGTGACATCTCACCAGCCCAGACCTACCCCTGACAGCTGGGGGCTGCTAATTTCCAGCCCTTCAGCATCAGTCTTCCCCCATCAAATGCCAACTCAAGCCCCATTAGCAGCAGGCACCAGGGAAGCCCGACTCCTGCTGTTAGCAGATAATGCCATAAAGAAGCAACTAAAGAGGGAAACCACTAATTGGATTCACAGGTCTCTCCAGTGTCCTGACAGAGAGGAGTGGGGGAGTGACATTATCTCCTCATCACAACCCCCAGCATCGGACCCAGGGCTGGGGGAAACTCCTTTCTCCAACGCCTTTGTGCTCACGAACAAACGCTGCTCCACAAGGACGTTTCCCCGCACGTCTCCAATCCACAGCGGCCCAGGTGAGGCCACACGGGCACGAATGCAGCCCTGCACCAGCAGTCGCCCACCAAATACAGTGCAGAGCCGCACAGCCTGCCAGGAGCACACAGCAAAACTGTGTAAGGGCCATTCCCTTGGGAATGAGGAATAAAGAGCAACCGGCGCCACGTAGCCAACGAGCAGCTCGGGGCAGCCCCGCTCCCACCACTCTGCGTCCCAACCTGCCACAAATGGCACTCGCAGCACCCGCCGAGACACGTCCCCAACGCAGGTCTCTGCCACCGTCCCCACGGGAGGGCAGAGGTGGCAACTCTGAGCCAGTTAATGGAGGGGCTGAATGAAGGCCCTTCATCCCACCCTCCCCGGGCAGGAGGATGATCTGCCGGGAGACACACAGGAGCTGTGCTCTCGCTCCTTCCGAGGTAGGTTGGATGGTTATCACTAATGCCGCGTTTCCAGACAGCACGCATCTGTCCAGGCAGCACGTGCCCACCAGAGCGCAGTCTGCAGGCAAGGAAGGTAATGACACAACCACACCATGAGCCCACGTCTCATCTCGGGGCTGGAAATCAGTGCCGGGTGTGTGGTTGTGCTCCACAGCCCACACCCGAGGCCATTCTGCGCTTCGCACCGGAGGAGGGAACCCTTCGCAGCTCCTCTGCAACCAGCCTCCACCCGACAGCAGCAGGGACCACGCGCGGGAGCCGCCAGAGCCCCCTTCCCCCCAGATGGGAATGCTCCCACCATCTCCGGGCAAGGGCAGGTGCTTTCCCATCCCAGTCAGATGAATTCCCCTCTTCCCACCCTGAGCTATCGCAACTGATCAAGAGGCCAAGCAAAGCAAGGCACCTTTTCTTGTTTGGACTTGAACACGCTCTTATTATGAGCTGCCTTCCCCTCCTGACCGTAATTAAAAGGTCAGATCAACTTCCCAGAGCTGGAGTAGCCCGAACAACTGCCCCAAAAGCCCGCCAGGCCGACGACCTCATCTGGGTACAGCGGAGGGGCTGCGGTCGGTGCTGCAGGTCCTGATCCTGCACTGACACCTCACCACCACTCGCTCGTGGTCACGGTGGTTGCTCCTCCTGCAGCCACCTCGGTTCACGAGCCGGGTCACCATCCCTGGGGCTGCTGCACCCTCAGCCTCGCGCCGTCCACAGCCAGGTGGAGGCATCCCGGAAAGCTCAGGACTCTCCCAGTGCGGGGACCCAGCTGTGGAAAGGGACCCGGGCAGACTTCAGGAACACCCCAAAAACCTCCCACCCGACCCCAGCGGCTCCCCTTCCCCTGGGCCAACCCACAGCTCACGTGCCATCCAGGAGCCACAGTCTCCGCTGCAACTCCCAGCTGCGGGAAATTACAACGTAAAACCGAGCCTCACGGGAAAAAGTGTGCAGCCAGAGCTTTACACGATGCTGCCGTCTGCCCCGCCGGTGAACTATGGGGAGACCAAACTCAGCCCAAGGAAGCCTTAAGAGAGGAGCCAGGAGGAGCACACAAAAGCAGACCTCCTTAAACCCTTCGGGGGGGAGCGGAGAGCAGAGCCGAGCCCTGTCCTGCCTAATTTCAGGCTATCGCCTGCAAGAGCAAAGGGTGAGGCCTCTCCCTAAAAATACACACTGCCCTAAAAATACACAGTGCAAGCTTAAATTAACCGTGCTGCGCACACCCTCGGCAGGGTGCAGCAGCCGGAGCCTGCAGAGCCCCAGCCCCAGCGCGGCCCGAGGGGCGGTGGGGGGCAGCAGGTCCCTGGCTCGTGCCCCCCGTGGCAGCCAGGGCTTCGGCCGGCTCCCCCGCGGCAGCCAGGGCACCATGACATTGCCCTCGGCAGAGAAACGCCCTCGGCTCCGAGATCCACCCAAGACCTTTACTCATTTGCAAAGATCGGTTCGTACATGTTCATCTAATTTGCGAGGTTAGCTATTGCTCATCACAGAACACCATGCGCGTCTGCGGAGGAGGGGGGTCCCTCTTGCATCAGGCCCCGCACAGTCTCCCCCTGGAAGCACCCCTAACTTCAGGGGGCAAAAGACTGCGGGAGGATGACGCCAGGGAAGCTGAGGGCTGCGAAACCTGACGGTGACACACTGCAAACCCTGGACCCCTCCAATCCCACCCTGACTGACTTGGTCTGTGGTTTCATAGGATAAAATCAGCCACAGTACAACACCGAGAGCAGTTTCCCGCATCCTGGCTGTACGGCTATGGCATCCACCCACCTCCCCTCTTGGAGGGACCCCACCAACCCCACTGCACGTGCAACAGCACCCACAAAAGGCTCCTCCAAGCCCACGGCTTCTGCTGGGACCCCTCACCAGGCAGAGGCTCTCGGGAGAGCGGGCACAGGCCTGAGTCAAAGAGCACCGAAATCCCAGCAAGCGACTCTCCCTCCCGTTCTGACTGCTGAACTGGGACCAGCAAGCCCAAACAGGAGACGGAGCTGTAACCACACTCATTATGGCCGGGTAGACACAAGCAGAATCAAACCACCATCTGCCACTCACACCGGTGACTCATGCAGAACTTTTTGGTTGAGATTTTGCTCTCAGTCACTACCTGGGGTGAGGACCAACTCCTGGTTTGGCCAGAGGAACATGGGGCAAAAAACAAGAGAGGAAGCAATGAGAACTGCCGATCCCGAACCAGCTACACAGGTACCATCTCTGCTCCTCACTGCATCATTTTTCCTCATAATACTCACACAAGGAAACCACAAAACTTGCTAGAAACAATAAGAGGAAGGAAAAGGAAAGCCAAAAGCTATGTTTGTGCTGAAGCCTTGGTGCCTGGCCCCATGGAAAACTGCCTCCTACCAAAATACACCCCTGCTTCACCCACCACTGGCTGGGGACACTCAGGCTGTTGAAAGGAGACGGGGACTGGGGGAGCAAGGACTGGGAGCAAGGCCCAAAGGGGAGCAGGCACTCACGGTGCAGGCTGAGGGAGATGTTGATGGAGCGCTCCTCCACGAAGCCCTTCAGGTTGGGGATCTTGGCACACTTGAGGATGGTCTGGGAGGCACTGTCACCCACGTGAACCCAGCACACTGTGTCCTCAATGTAGTTGAAGTCCATGGCCGTCGTCTGCTTGGCGCTGGTGGGGGTGATGTTGGGCACAGGGGCTCCACTCAGGTAGGTGGCCAGGATGTTCTGGGAGTTGGCGATGAGCAGCACGGGAGGACGGTCCACGGGCTCTGGCAGGGAAAGGAGGGGAGAAGGGCCATCATGTCAGAGCACCCAAAGCTCATGGCTGCAACGCTGCATCAGCCTGGCCCTTCTGTGCCAGTGAAAACAAGGCCCTGACATGCAGCCCAACATGCGCAAGAAGGCAGTAGCCCAGGACAGTCCTCGGGGAAGAGCACCCTGACTCGCGGGCAGAGGTACACGAATGGCAGGAGGCCACAGTTTGCAGAGCTGCCCACAAGCAGCATGCTTCTCCTGCCAAGGATCTCACCATTCTTGGCTTTGCAGGATCTGTTATCAGGCTGCAAGAGGTACCCTTCAACACAGCTGCACGTGTAGGAGCCCTCTGTGTTGGTGCACGTCTGGCTGCAGGTCCCGTAGACAGTGCATTCATCAAAGTCTGGAAAAGAAGGCAAAAACCCCCAAGGTTTGGACAAGCAAACGTCTCTCCCTGGCTGCCTCAAGAGGGAACGAAGGCTCCCCCTTTTCTCCAGGGCAGAGCTGCAGGGGAGGATACGATCCCCAAACCAAAGGGTCAGTCACAATGGCCTCCAGAGGAATACCTGTCCAACGTCACCTTGCCACACCTGTGGGCAGCCCCCAGCTTTCTGCTCCAGCATCCGCAGCACGGCAGCAAGAGGACAATCCCTGCCTCACAGCTGAGCCTTTTCAAGGCCTAATTATCCACTGCCCCTCCCCCCCACTCTGCAAAATCTGCACCTAAATTTCCAGTCTGAATTTCTCTAATCTTCAGCTTCCAAACCCCTGGCTTGCGCGCTGCTCTTTCTTCTGCCAGATGAAAGAGCCGTCTCCACCAGAGAGCTCTTGCCCCCAGAGGTGCATGCAGGAGCTGATAAAGGCCCCTTTCACCTCTGCTCAGATAAATGAAAGAGACGGAGCCGCTGCAATCTCTCACTTCCAGACTTGTTTCCAGGCATCGCATTGATCTGATCACTCCTCGCTGACCCTCTCCTATTTTCCAGCATCCTCTGAGGCATGGACACCAGGAGCACACACAAGCCCAGCGATGGCCCCTCGCTCCATACACAAAGGCGAAGCCTTTTCCCTACTCCCTCCCAATATTCTTCACTCGGGCTTTCAGGAGCTGCAACCACATAACGGCCCCGGAGGGGCAGAGTCCCATCAGCCCCGTGTTCCCCTCTGAAGGTCAGGGTCTGCCGAGCCCCATGTCCCTCCGGCTGCACGGCCAAGCCCCAGCACTGATGCCGAGATGGCGGCATCGGCCACAGCCCAGAGGAGCCACCAGCACCGTGCCAGGGGTGACGGCGCTGCCCGCCCCGTACCGACCTTTGCAGCTCCTCCTGTCCTCGGCCAGCTGGAAGGAGTTGTTGCAGTAGCAGACCGGTCCGCTCAGCGTCGGCACGCAGTGGTGCTGGCAGCCCAGCGCCGTGCAGTTTGCTAATTGTTCTGAGGAGACAGGGAAGATGGAGGAGAGAGGATGTCACTGAGGGATGCTGGGGTGAGGGACAGGATGGACGCCCAGGTCCCGGCACTCGGTGAAGGGGACCCCCGGGCAGCCCACCAGGCTCTGCTGGGGGCCTCCACGCTGTCCTCGGTGGGGAGGGAAGGACCGAGACCCTCAGCTGAGGGAGAGGAGGCCGTAATGGATACGTGGCTGCTCCACAAGACAGGGGTCTGAGCAGCCCCAACCGTCCCCCAGAGCCAATGACCCGATGCTGCTTCCCACCAGGAGCTCGTTTGGCCGCAGCCGCCGAGACCCATTCACTCCTCATGCAGGAGAGCGGCACGGGCCACGGCGCCGGGGTATGCTGGGGGACACGGGTCCCTGAGAGGCTTCGGGGTGAGCTTATCTGCCATGTCCTCTCTGCAGCAGCTTCCCTCTAACCAGGGTTGCAGGGAGCCTGGTGACCGCGCTGCTGCCAGAGAAGCGGTGGCACCGGCAGCGGAGGAGCGCTCGTACCGCAGAGCCCGGCGCTCGCAGCCGCCCGTCCCGCTGTGAGGCAGCACCACCAGCGCCAGGGTCAGGGTCGGGCGGCCCCAGGGCGAAGCTGGGACCAGAGCGGCGGCCGCCTGGCTCACCGCCTCCCGCGGGTTCATTAGCAGTCACAATAATCACCAATAAAGCCCGCACCTGCCCGGCGCTGCCCACGGGCAGGGGGAGGCCAGGGCTGCCCGCCTCACTCTGTCGATAAACAGCAGCAGCCTCCAACTCCACCAAGGTCATTTAGCGACGGGCCTGCTTGGCCTGCTGCGAGGGACGCGCTGGCAGCCCTTTGCTGGGGGGGTGGCGTGGTTTATGTTGGGTCTTATTTCCTTCTCTCCTCTCCTCGCCCTGCCCGACCTGGTCACTGGGGTGCTCGGAGGGCGTTGAACTGGGTCCCAGTAAATCCGCCGGCAGAGGGGAAACGGCCACGAGCCTCTCCAAACCGAAACCACCCGGCCCTTCCCACATCTCCCTTCGCGGCCGGGGCTGCGGTGAAAATCCTGCCCTTCGCATGTGGAACCGTTTAATAAGCCGGGCAGGGCCCGGCCGAGTTGTTTACAAGGTTTATCAGCTTTGGCAGGCCCAGCTATCCATGTCAGATTCTTATCTCTCAGCCTTAAGCACGGTGTGCATCCAAAAAACAGAAAAAACCCCAAGAGCACCGGGTCTGCAGGAGGAGGACAATGGGGGGAGTTTCAGCACGGAGGCCCCGACGGCGTTTCCACCTGGGTGGACGCCTGCAAGGGCAGCGGAGGGTCCTCGGCGCATCCCCGTGTCTCTGCAGGGGCACCTCTGCGGGACAAACCGCCTGCTGCCGAGGGAGCGAGCGGCGCGGGCACTGGCCCGGCACTGGGGGCAGTGGGACAGGGCACCGCGGGGCTCCAGCAGCCCGAGAATGAACCAGGGTGACTGCTCCTCTCCCCAGGCCCGGGGCGGAGGCGGGCTGGGGCTGGGGCTCGCGACCAGCTGCGAGGAAATGCCTCCCCAGGGCGGCACCGGCAGCTCTGCCCGCGCTGGCCGGCGGGCAGGGGGCACCGCGGCATCTGACACAAGCGCTGGCGAGGGCTTGCGTCCCAAACGTGCCCAAACCTGCGAGCAGCAACTGTCCTGACACGGGGCCTGCCCGCGCCCAGCCCTCGTCATGCGCTGCCCAGCTGTGAAAAATCAGATCCCATTTAAGTAACGAGAACTATTAGCCAAATATTAATTGTCAGCTCGGGCACAGCTGCAGAAGCCGCCCCGTGCTCCTCCCGCGAGAGCCATGGCTGGGCGCGAGGGAGCCTTCGGGGCAGGGTGTCCCAGGGTTGGGCTGAGCGGGGCAGGAGCCCCCCGCCCCAGGCAGGGGAAGGGCTGGGGAGAAAATCGGGCTCGCTGCTCGCCCAGAGCCTGCAGGGACCTGGCTCCAGGGGTCAGCCCAGGACACGCGTCTCTGCGCGACTAATCTGCGCACCAGCAAGCCGGCACACGCTGATTTAGGGAGAGTTTTCCAGCAGGATTAGCAACAGGGGACAGGCTCGGAGGGGGGACAAAGCTCCTGGAAATTAGGAAAAAAACATACCGGTATCTCTTATCTGAACCAGAACCCCAGTCCTCCAAGCTTTTAAACCCAGGAGACAATGCAGCTATTTAATGGCCTGCAGGCTCAGGAATGACGGGCATTTCACTTGCAAGCGGCTCTGGCTAATCTCTGGATCTGCTACAGGCCAGCCCAGCGCTGAGCTGCACCACGTCGGCTGCGCTCGGCCGGGAGACAGGAGCATGGAGCGCGGTGGCACCGGCACGAAGCCGTTAAACCAACGCGGGGCTCACGCCATACAGCCAGAAACTGGGGACAAACAGGGACCTTGTGACCCTGACCATGGCGGGGAGGAAAGGAGGCAAGGGCAGTATCTCTTTGACCGCCATCCCCCCCAGACACCTACCCCGACAGTGTGGCCCCTCGTCGGAGCCGTCGAAGCAGTCGTGGAGCCCGTTGCACAGTTTGCTCATGTGAATGCAGAGCTCTGTGCCCAGGCAGTTGTACTCGTTGGGCTGGCATCGGGACACCTTGCTCTGAGGACCTGCAAGACAGCAAAAGGCAGAACCGTCACCAAAGGGAGAGCGTGACAGCTCTGCAATCCCATCGCCCGCAGCAAACACCCTCCCCAACTCTCCCTGCAGGAACCTCATCAACAGACACTGGATTTCCCTTTCAAAGCAGGCGGACCGCTGCAGGCGCTGCTCCCCAGGGAGGAAAAGCACGCCCCGTCTGGAGTGAACTTTCGCTTTTCCATCACCAGTGAGCGAAATGGAAGGAGACCCGGAACAGATGGGGACCCTCTGCCCGAGCCCAGAGACCGCCGTCGGAGGACAAGCGCCTCCCCGGGAGGGAGGTGACCCCAGACCTCAGCACCCCCAGACTCCCTGTTTTGAGCTCCCACGGGTCACGTCCACCCTGGGCTGCCCGGACACACGGCCCCGGGCGCCCCTCACTGCTGGGAGGGCCAGGGGCACACGGGGTCAGGCAGTGCCGAGCACCCCAAGCACAGCCACCATGGCCCCCCATCACCCCAAGCGCTCCTTCGGGTGCCAACATGCTCTTTGTTGAGAGGCCACTGTGCAGGCAGGCTTGCGGGGGGTCGTTAAGAACCAGGGCTACGCAACACAAGGAGACTTAATCTCCATTATTAACTAGAAAAATTACAAAGGAAGCAAGGCTTTATTTTTAAGCTTCTCTGAAAAGAAGCATGGCATTGAGACAAACAACAAAATACACCATAAATCGATTAACATCCTGAAACCCCGTTAAAAGCTCCACCACTTTGAACACTGCTTCACCCTGGGCTGGAAGGCAGCTGCCTGGGGGTGACGGGGTGACGCACTGACGACGAGCCCCAGCACAGCGCTGGCACGGCACAGGTTCGGCGTCCGCAGCCCAGCGGCACAGCACAGCACAGCGCACAGATCACAGAGCGCGGCAAAGCCCAACTCCCCTCCGCAGGCTCTCTTCTCCCCTCCTCCCTGGCCCCAAACCCAAGTTTGGCTTTAGGGCTGAACACGCAGCGTTTCGCCAGCTCTGGCTGGAGCCGCCAACAACGCCTCTGCTGAGTCAACGGCAGCACGCAAGCGAAAACACTAAAATCCCGTTTTACGGGGAGACAGTGGCTGCTTGTGCCTTGCCCTCACATCAGCAGGGCCGACAGTGCACCGGCCTCGCTGGCAGCAGGGACAGTGGCAGAAACAGCTCCCCGAGCTCCCCGCAGACCACCCCATCCTCCGCTGCAGGTGAAGCGCCAGGTGAGCACCGAGAAGGGCACCTGCAGCACATCATGCACCGAGCACTTTGTCCAGGCTTGGTCCCGTTTTAGACAGCTATTGAGATCAGCAGTCACCTTCATCTAAGACTCCACTGGTGGAGTTTGTCCTAAATAAGCTTAAACTCTCCTTGGAGAGGAGCGTTACATCACACACAGCGTGCAGAGTCCAGCCCAGCGCTCCGCATGCCAGCGCATCCCCATCCGGCACCGTTCCTGCCACGCCAACGCGCTCCAGCCAGCGAGAGCTCGGTTTCACTCCCCACAAGCCGTCCCTGCCGAGCTGCACTCGACGTGCTTTTACCCATAGAGTGCGGGATCGCAGGAGGTGCTGCTCCAGTGGGGCTGAAGGGGTTAATGCGGCTGCGAACCCCAGGGGAGGGACACCGGGACCGCAGACACCCCGGGCAGACGGGGGTACCCCTGGCTCTTGCCTCCAGCCCATCTTCCCCCCAGTGCTCCACCAGCACGTCTCCCCCAACCTCGTCTCCCACCGCCCCACTGCGCCGCAGCCCCTGTTCGCAGCACGCAGTTGGCGTAATGGGAGACCGAGGGCAAAGCCTGGGGGTGGCTCCTCTCAGACAGAGCCTTCTCCAGTGTAGCCTGAGCCCCTTCTGTGGGAGGGGGCTGCGGGGGCACTGCCCCAGGGACAGGCAGGACTTGTGCCACCGGCATTGCCTGTGCTCCCCAGGGCTCAGCCGGCAGCGAGGAGGGCGAGGGAGGAGGAACCCATCTCGCTCCACTGGGCAAGGGCTGAGGGGAGTTTGGACAAGGGATGGATGGGACCTGTGGGCTCCAACCCCATGGTTCTCCTGACCCTGCGCGAGACCCCTTAGCACATCCCAGCAGACGCCTTCGCACACCCATCCCTCCATCCTTCAGAATATGATAAACAGCAAATTGCTACTCCAGGAGCAGATGGGGCAGGATGGGGCAGGATGGGTTTCTCCTCTGCCCTTCCCAAACGCACCAAAGCCTCTGCAGAACTAAAGTCCAGCGGGAAACCGTCCACGAGCTGCCCCGCAGCCCGGCACGCTGCGGCTCCCACAGAGATGGGCAGGAGGTTCCCACAGCAGAAGCAGCCCACAAAAGCCCCCGCTAAAAACACACCACCACCGCGCTTTGCAGAAAGGTTCCCCAACCCACCATAGTGAAAACCTCATCCCCTTTCATTTGTCCGTTTTGTGTGAAGTGAGTAACTCGGGGCTATTGACACACGCGTCGCCCCTTCTTGCACAAGAGGTGCCCAAAGAACGGAAGTCTAACCGGCTCCAGACGCCAGGTCACTCCCCGGCACACAGGCTGCGTGTCAAACGTGTTCCAGTCTGTTTCCAGTTAGCCAGCCGGCTCGGCACTGGGCTCGGCCAGGATGGGCGATACGGAGCTGAGGACCACCGGGCTCCGTCGCAGCCGTTGGGGACGTGGGTCTCCCCCTCCCCAGCCCCAACCCAGGGCACCCAGCAGACGATCCACGGGAGAATTTCTCACCAGATGCTGCTTTACGGCTTTTGTTTTTCACAGAGGGCTGAACAGCAGCGCTATCTGGGCACCAAGTAATTGCAAATTAAGGGTTAATTAAGTAGTATCAATATACGGGCCAAAAGAATGAAGGCACTGAAATAAAGTGCGCAGTTCATCAGTCAAAACTGATCTGCCGTGTCCATTATTCCCCTGCAAAGAGCCTGGATCAAACTACTTATCACAAACAGGGCAGGATTAATCTACAAGCCACTTTGTTTGCTTTTGACTGTGTTGGTGCACTAATAAACGAGCCAATTTATTACATGTGACAAGCTTGTGGTACACCCCAAGGAGCTGAATTAGACAGGAATTTTTAACCTCCGAAAACCATTTGGATAAGAAAAAAAAAAAAGAAAAAAAAGACGGAAAGAAGAAAAGCAGTTCTTCCTCCTGTACACGCAGCCTGCAGTTGGTTTGGCAGCAGCCCAAAGAGACACAGACGTGGGGGAACGGGACAAGGGAAGGGGCAGGAGGAGCCAGCAGCGGGACGGTCCCTCTCACCCCACCGGGACAGACTGCAGCGCCAGCAGCAGAGCACCAGCCGAGCTCGGGCAGGGAAGGACCGGGTGCTGCTTCCCGGCTGCGCCCGGCGCCAGCGCCGCGGCAAGAGGAGAGCAAAGGCTCTGCAGACAATGGGCTCACTCGAGACACGTCCGAACCCGAGCACGGCCAACGCCACCGACAGGTCCAGATCCAGCACTCGGCCCGATGAACTGTTTGATGCCGAATCCTTGCAAACACCCCGGTGACCGAAGGCCGCGGATCCGCAGATTCGTCCACAGCGAAGCAAGCGGTGTTGCGCAGCCAGAGAACTGCGCGCCGGCAGCTCGGCCGTCCCGCTGGCGGGCAAACCCCCGGCTCGGCCAGGGCACCCAGCTGAGCTGGGAGAGCTGCAGGCACGAGGCCAGCCGGGGCGCAGCCGCCAGATGACGGCCGTAGCTCAGCCACGGCAAATTCATTTCTCAGAGCCCCTCATCTCCTTTGATTTTCCACAGGATGGAGGCTCTTGTCCAAGTTTTTTCCCCCAGGAAAGCTCCGTGGAGTGAAAAACCGACTGACTGGGCAAGAACCGGGTAGGAGCCGCTCACACGGACACGCGCACAGCACCAAGCTCGGAAAGGGAACTCTTCCTATGCTCAGCTAACATGTAAGCAAAGCCAGCAAATATTTAAAAGGATTCCCCAGGGAGGAAAACCTCGCACATAATAGACGGCATTTCAAGACGCTCTGACATGAGTACATTAGTGCAATGTAAATAACGCTGCCGCGCTGCCAGGGTGCGAAAGGGTGCGCCAAGCAGCGTGCGAGAGCCGCGTTTGCAGCCTGGGCTTAAAAAAAAAAAGAGATTAAATAATAGTAATAAAAGTCATTCTCTCCCTGCCAAAAAGATAAGCAGGATGAGAGCCTGCTGGAAGCCCCGGTGCCGAAGTGGCGTGAGAAAAGCTTGCCTGGCAATCCCGGAGATACCGGGCTCTGCGCCCTACGTGTGCCGACAGGTTGGGCTCCACTCGCGCAAGCCTGGGCAGGAGCAGGCAGGAGCAGGCAGCAACCTCCATTCACAGCCCCTGCCCGTGGGAAAGGCACAGGCAAGCACTGGGCCAGACCTGCACCAGCACCGTGCCGAGCGCTGCCCCGCTGCCGGTGCGGAGGAGCCGGCAGCGACAGCCGCTGACCCCAACTCCACGTGCCGGAGGGCGCAGCATCCTTCTGGCTTCCTCCTGGTGCTCCCGGGGTTGGGGCTGCTTAAAGCAGGAACTTGGGGAAGGTGAGCAGAGTCCCTTAGGAAGGTGAAGCCCCTCCAGGTCCCCAAATCTCAGCTGGGGAGAGAACGGCTCCTCAGGAAAAGAGCGTTTCCAAAGTTTAGGGTGTGTGGGGGTGATGGAGACTCGCGCACTCTGTCCCACACGTGATGGCAGGGCGAGAAGGGAGGAAATTCTGGGCTTTGGTCCGTGCTCACGGCCCCGCTGCCAAGGGCACCGATGCTTTCCCGTTCCCACCGAGGCGGCAGCAGCCGGAGCAGGCGGGTGCAGCTCTGCGTTCCCCGTCCAGGGGGGGCCCTCTGCCAGACCCCACCAGTGGCGCCTTCGCAGCAAAGAAAGAGGAAGAAGAGGATGGGGGAAAAGCACCTGAGGGGTCTGTTTTCTGTTCACCTGTCCATCAGGACGGGGGGTGGTGAAGTGGACAGAGCAGAATGCAGCAAGCGGAATACGTCAATCAGGACGGATTTCTTCCAGCTGGGGATGGGCCTCCGAGTCCTCCCGCAGTAATTTTCCAGGGCTGCTGATTGACTGGAGCCAGACAGCCCATCCCAGCCCCCTCATCCCTCCCACGGAGGGGACGGTTGCATCATTTTGCTTTAAGAAATAAATAACCCCGGTGCCGAACCAGAAACTGCTTTGGAGGAGACCTTTATGCCAAGTGCAGAGGGAAGCGGGAGGCTGGGAAGATGTCCGAGCCAGAGGATGAGAGGATTTTGCCGGTCGCTGGTGAGCAGCGGCAGGGATGAACCCGGCTGTGACCATCCTGCTGGCCTGGCACCTCGAGGCTGCTTTCCTGGCACAGTAAAACAACCGCACGAGGCTGCTCCCAAGGGGCAACAAGGGCAGCACAGCCTCCCTCATCATACAGAGGGAGAAACGGGGACAGGGGGAGAGGTGGTTCCTCGCTCCAGCCCACCCGGAGCAGAGCCCCCGGCACAGTGCGGTGTGGCGGGACTGGCACACCCGCCGTCCCTGCAGACCCCGGGTGCCAGCACGGCTCTGGCTCGCTCCCCCGTGAAGACACACACGCCCCATCCCCAAACCGTGCACCCCGTCTAACCCAGTCCAGTTCCCCATTTGCTTCTGGAGAGACCCAAATGCCCCATCTGGGGCAGGAGCATCCCCAGCGCCGGGGTCACCGGCTCCTCTGTGGCAGCGCGGCTCCAACAGCCCAGGCCAAAACCAGTAAAACAGCACAGCATCCTAATCCAAACACATCTGGGGAAAGCTGTGTGGCTTTTCCAGCTGTTCCCCAGAGCTCCCAGAGATCTTCTTCCTCCCTTCGGCCCAGCCCTCACCCCAAGCACCCGTTAAACGCCAGGCACTGGAGGCACCGGAGGTACCGGAGGCACGGCCGCCTGAGGAAGGGATGCTGCTGCGGCAGAGCTGACCCCGTGCCCCCGCCCGGCTTGCTACGTCCTCGCCTCCAGGACTCTGCTTTCCTCGTGGAAACCAATTTTGATGGAAACAAAGCATAAATCAGTGATACCCCGTTCCCAGGAGGCTGTTTTGTTATGATGGATCACGGCCCTGGAGCCAGAGGCCCCGGGAGCAGCGGCGAGGGAGATAAAGGGAGGACGGAGAGATGGACGGCTTGGACCCCTACCGCGAGTGGTACCCACCCCCCCGAGGTGCTGCGGACTCCGGGTACTACGGGAGAAACAGGAGCTGAGGTAGAGCGGTTGTGCGATGCCGCCTGTTTGGGACCCTGGAACAACCGTGCAATGAGAGAATGGATGAAACAAAACCAAAGAACATTATTAGGAAGGAAAGGCATACATACATATATCGGGTGATTCATCCGAGCCATCCGGACAATCCTTTTCCCCGTCACAGCGCCAGCCCTTAGATATGCACGTAATCTGATCTTTGCATGCAAACTGTTTAGGGCTACATGTCTTCGGTGCTGGATGAGAAAAGAAATAATGATAATAAACAAGATCAGTTTCTTCCCAAAGACAAGTTATTTAAAAAAAATAAAATTTAAATTAAGGACTAGATTGCTTTTAGTTTGATTTCTTTCTAATGGCTCAGCAAAAGTTTTAGCCTGGCATCAGATCCATCAACCTTGCCCCTAAGGAAAGGAGAAAATTTAAACTGAAGCATTAATTACACTGCGAGAAAACAGGAACCGAGATCCATGATGCGCTAACAGATTTTAAAGATCATTTAACTTGGATGAATTAGCTCCTGGGAGCCAAAGGCGGTTTATTTTCTATGCTAGACAGTAAAAAAGACAGGGAAAAAAATAAGAACACTCAAATGAGGACAAATTAAAAAGTAACATTTTTAAATCACAAAGACAGCACCAGCAGCAGCAGCAGGACGGGTTTTCCATCCATCCTGCACCCAGGAAATGCACGTGCAGAGCCGGGACGGTGCTCCCGGGGAGGGTTGGCGAAATAAAACAAAAGTCATAACAAAAACCAGCAGGAAAACCAAAAGCACAGAACCCGCCTGACCCCCGGGACGGGACAGGGCTGGGAAGAGCCCCAATGCCCTCCTCCCGGGCAGCTGCGGACTGGGGGGGCTCTGCCCCCCCCGAAATTGGCACCTCGAGGAGGCTGGCTGCAATGGGGGGCTCACTGCACCCCCCCGAGCAGAGGCTGCAATGGGGGTCTCTGCCCCCCATTCCCCAGCAGAGCCCACCCGACCCCCCTCGCCGAAGGGCCGCAGTCGGGAGGGAAGGCAGAGACCCTCTCCTGTCCCCGGCACTGCCGCGCTGCGTTTCGCCTGTCAGCCACCGCTGCGCCAGGGTCTCTTTTGGCCAACCCACATTGCGGGGGGGAGCAGTGCCAAAGCTGAAAAAAATGCGTATGTCACCATGCCGGTAACACAGATGGGGGTACCAGAGCTGCCGCTCGCAGGGGTTGCCACGGCAGGGCCGGCAGCAGGAGCTCCGGTACGAGCCGTAGCCGGGAAGGGTCGAAGCAGTGAAGCCATGTCGGCCACGACCGGCCGTGCCGGGGGCTCTCAGGTGGGGGCTGTCGCCCCGGCACGTGGCAGAGCCCGGTACCCACAGCCCCCCCCCCGGCTCCGGCATCTTCTCGCCGGTCTGTCGGCACTTCCCTTTCTTCCCAGGGATGCAGCTCGCTGCGGCGAACGCTTCCCCGCCGACTGCAGCTTTTGCTCTGAACAGCGAGCCCTTGGGAAGGCAGGAAACCTTGAAAGCCCAACGAAACGCAACTGTGAGTGTTTGTTAAAAGCAAAGGCAGTCAAACACACTCAATTCCCTAAACATTTATCCAGTGTCCCCAGTCTTCTGCTAAATTCCCTGCTCCAAGGATCCGCTTAACTTTTTCCTCAGCCCACGGAACGGGGGGTCTCTGCGTCTCCCTCGCCGCGGCCGTACCAAGCAGCGCCACGGGCAGGAGCTGCTGCGAACGCTGCAGCTCACGCGTTTCACGGCCCAGTGCGCCCGCGGGCTCCCGGCAGGCAGCGACGGTGCCGCGATTTCTCCACAGCTCCTGCCACAGGAAGGAATCGCCACAGTCAGGTCCAGGCAGCTTCTGCCCGGTCTGCAGTGGGGATGCTGCGAGGGAAGAGGATGGGGAAGGTCTGATCCCCAGTCCAAATCCTGGTTCTTGAAGGGTAGGTGGGACCTTTCCCCACCTTGTAACACTAATTATTCCTCAGGCCTGCAAAAGGGCTTTGTCTGATGTCATTCGGTTTGACTGAACAGTACCACCTCCTACAAACCTCGCTGCCCTTCTCTCTGTAAAGCGTCGGCGTCGGCAGCGTTGGAGCATTGCTCAGCGGGAGAGGCTCGACACCACGACAGGGAGCTCAGCGCAATCAAGATGGAGACTGGACGTATCAAAATGGATGAAACATCCCTGGTTATGAGCAGATGCCTCCCCCTCCACCGCCCCCCCCTCACCTTCTTTCGGTGAGGGATGTCTTACAGACCAAGCCTGTCCCCTTCCTCCTGCGGGACGCGGCAGCGCAGGGCTGGCAGCGTGGGGACCGGCGCCTCCTGCAACCGGCTCTCTGCCGAAGCCGGCTCCACCGCCCCCTCTTCCCGCAGGAGCTCATCTTCCGCCTCCATCTCCCAGCCACAAGCGCACCAAATGCAAGATTCATTAAGAAAACCACAGCAAAGCATCGACACTCCCTTGGATTTCCTGCTCTCCCTCACCCTCCCAGGTCTCCAGCAGCCACAAAGTGACCTATGGCCGCCGCAACCGCCTAACCGACCACAGCCGGCACCCAGGAACCCCCCGGGCCAACAGTGGCCACCGTCTCCACCAGGTCAAGCTCAGCCTCTGAGCTGCCTCCTGCCCCCGAGGGGTGCGGGCAGACCCCTGGCAAGAGGAGGGCGAACCCCCGGCACATGTTCCCCAGCCCACTGCCCCGTCCCAGCCGCTCGCTGCGGGGCTGCGTCTGCACGGGAGGAGAAACCAGAGCCCAGACGGGATCTTGTTTTGCACCGGAGACACCGGTCCTGGAGCTGAGGTGCTCCCCAGGCACATTCCCCTCGCTCGAGGACGGCATCCCCACGTGCCGCACGGGCAGCCCCGCACCAGGGCTGGCCGCGCTCGGGCCGCCGCAGCTCCCCCACGCAGGAGCAGAACACGCGGGACTTCTTCCAAGCACTGAAATGTCGCTCGCACACGCTTCGTCAGGCCGCACAGGCGCCAGCGCTCTCAAGGACAGCCGCCCCCAGGACACACACGCTGCTCACTCCCGCCCCTCTCGGAGGTGGTGATGCTCCAGCTCAGTCGTGTCCCCCCCAGTGCAGGCAGACCCCAGCGCGCAGTCCCGCCGCCGCAGGGCACGCCGACCCACTGCAAAGCTGCACCCGGACGCAGCTCAAACCACCCACCGTCCCCCCGCCGCCATGCCCAAGCACGAGGAGAGCTTCGGCAGCGCGAGGCCACGTGGTTTCCAGAGCCGCTTTCCCTCCCGCAGGGAGGGAAGGAGATCACTGGAGATCACTGCCCCTCTCGGCAAACGGCTCTCTGGGCTCCGCGGCAACACCACGCACTTTCTGGTTTTGCACAGCGTGTTCCCAGCGAGCTAAATGGCCCTGGAGTAAGTGTGGAGATGCCTCAGTGCCAGGTGGACAATTAGAGAAGGTGTCCGTTAATGCATCCTTCACGCGGAGCCAAACGCCGTGCCGCGAGCCAGGCGGCCGCACCAGCAGAAGCGGCAATGGCAGCGCAGAGCGGAGCTCCGGCTCCGGCGCGGAGAATAAAGGCGCCTTCATGCAGCGCACAATGGCCGGCTCAGAGCGGGGCCGGGGCAGCTGCGAGAGCCGCCCGCCGAAAACACGTCCCTCTTTGGCAGTCGGCGGAGAGATCCCTGCTTAAAAGTAATTCAATGGGGACAGAGGGGGAAAAAATTGTACTTAAAAATAAATAAATAAATAAATGGCTATTTGGGTGCAAGAAAGGGGATTCTTCTTCTGCAGTAGGGGGTGGGAGCAGACCCCACCTTGGGTTTGCAGAGCGGCAGCAGCATCTTCCCAGATGGGACAGGACTGAGCGCCCACCGCCCCACGGACATGGATGGGGAAAAGGGCTGTTACAGAAACACAACAAAACACATTTCATTGTTGCCTGAAGCAAGAAATCGACACTTCCATTTAAATGGACTCTTTTGGGAGGCGGGAGAGAGCGGGAGGTCTCCACCTTGAGCAGAAGCCAAGTTACCTTCAGCGCGCAGATGAGTACGGTATGAGAACCCGCACAGACCGGGCGCAAACCACAAAAACACTCCAGAACTCCGTGCCGGAGCGAGACGTACGTTCCTCTTCGGCCCAACTCCTCCTCCCCTCCTCGGGAGGCGGTGGCCGGCCGATACTCCGCAAAGGAAACAGCGCTGGCCATAAATACGGACTGGAATGAGCGTGATTTGCAAAACAGATGTTCGGGGTGGGGGGGGGAGAACGCTCGAGAGGGAGAAAAACAAATCCACTCCACATTCCTCCCAGGTCTCCGTCCCCTTCCACCCGCTCCCCTCCGCGCGCTGCCAAAGCACACACGCGCCGCGCAAACACAGCCGCGCTTCGCCCTGCGCTGAGGTCCGCAAACCCGCCCGCGCACAGCTCGGCCCCGGCGGCTCACGGCGGCTCGCCCTGCGCCGCGCCAGGACGGGTGCGAGGGGCTGCAGCGACGCGCGCGGCACACCTGGCCGGACACCCCCAGCGCTTCGCCTCGGCGAGACAAAAATCTGCCAGGCTGTTCTGGAGGGCAAAAACTGGGCAGGAAACCATCGGGGGGACGGCAAAGCCCCGGTGAGCAACGGTGGCATCTGCCGAGCGCTGGCCCCGTCGAGCCACGGCAAGCTCACCACCATCCCGAGCACATCGCCATGATCTGCTCTGCTCCCAGTTACCATTTCGGCCGATTTTGGCCACTTTTGGCTGACTGCCTTCCCCAGGGGAGAGCCCGTCCCGTCAGACAGCTGAACACCACGTCCCATCGTCCCTCCCGGCCCACTCAGCCCTCAGGACATCACTCGGCCGCGGCACACCACAACTCCAAGGCTGCTCTTCCCAGTAACAGCCGAGCCGTGTCCCCCGCGGGACCCCCCCAAAGTGCTGCCACGCAGCCCCACGGCACCGAGCCGGCAGATCGGCCAAGTTGCCCAATCAACCAAACACAAAAATCAGAGTCACCTTATGCTTTCATCTTTCTCCCCCACATTGCCCATCCTTTGTCCTTGTATTTCAGAAAAAAAACAAAACACCGCAATTTGTTCCTTTTTGGTGCTTTCAGGACTCTTCTGATTTTCTGGAGTTTCTCTGCAGCCGCGGGACAGACACCGGGACGGATAACGCCGGGACGCGCGCGCACCCCTCGGCTCGCCCGTGCTGCCTCTCTCCGGGGTCTGGGACCGACGCCACGAGGCTGATGCTGAAACCCCAAATCCCCGCAGGGGCACAGCGCTGCGCAGAAGTTTGTGCAGAATTTGCAAGCTGGCGACTAATGTAAATTTGCCACTCCAAAAAGCGAGACGGGGTAATAGAGACATTTAAAATAACAAAACCCAAAGTTTGTAGGCACATTTTTTTTTCAAAGAGAAGGGGAAAGGAAGGCTTATTTGTTTGTTTTGCGTTTAAATACAAGATCTCTAAACAGTTCAAATGCATTTTTGCAATTCCTCCATCCGGCCCCCTCCAATGGGAAGATTCAAACCAGATCCACTGCTCCGTCCCAGCCGCCGCCGCGTCCATGAATGACGTCGCTGTGCTCTCCCGGCCGTTCCCGCCGGCGAAGCCGCAGGTATGCGCGCCCGGGCCGGGGGGAGGGGACCCTCCAATCGCTAAGTAAATATTGACTTTAAAATACGTTTATTCCCCCCCCCTTTTCCTTTTAAGTCTGCCTATTGCATTTAAATCACGAGGCATTAACCTTGTTCAAAAAAAAAAAAAAAAGAAAAAGACAATTCTGCACAGAAAAGCGCCTCCGCTTTGCCTGAGACGTGGATAAGGCAGCAAAACAGCGGCAAAAAGCGGCAAAAATTCATAGGAAAGGCCGTGGCTGGAAAAGCGCACCCCGGCCAAGGAGGAGGGCGGTCGATGGGCTCCTGAGGGGGTTTGCTGCGACTCAACGGGTTTTTAGAGATGCTGAGGAGGCGACCTGGAACCAACAACAAATGTCCCACCAAAGCGGAGTGCCGGCAGAGCCCCCGACCGCTGCTCTGGGCACTGATCCGGCGCATCCCGCAGCGTGCCGCGGCCTTCCCTGGTTTCCCTCTCCGGCCCCGGCTCATCTCCCCTCTGACCGCATGGGGGATGCTCTCCGGAACCAACTGGAAGGTCCCATCCCGTCGGCCCCAGCCCCATCCCGGGGTATGGTCTGGCCCACGTGTTCGCCCCCACTGCCCAGCGGGACATGTGCGATGGGCCCCATGCGCTGCCCCGGCGCTGCCTGGCGGCCCCCCTGGAGGAGCCCACCCCCCCGCCGGGGACAGCGCAGCCCTTGGCACAGCCATCCATGGGGCCGCGCTCTGCGCACCCTCCATCACCCGCGCGGGCACTCCCCAGGGCATGCGACACCCGTCCCTCCCCAGGGACACCGGGGCGAAGACTGGGAGCAACTGGGTTCCTGCGCTGGGTACCTTGGGGTGCGCCCGGGACCCCGACGTCCCCATCCGGGGACATCCCCAGCTCCAGTGCCCCCCAGGTGGCAGAGCCCCATGTCCGGGGCAGCGGGAGGTGACACAGTGCAGGGCGCAGGGGAGAAGCACCGGCAGCGCCCGCAGCACACACTGCGCCGAAGCGCCTCAGGGTCCGTCCCCGGCGCCCACCCAGCGCAGCCCCCCAACGCCTCCACCCCAGGACGGGGTTCCCAGGACCTGCCATCGCTGCGTCCCGGCTCAGACAAAGGAGGAGGGGGGAGAAGGATGATGGATGGGCAGCAGGGCGAGAAGGTGGGAAGATGGAGGCTGCCCGAGAGCATCCGTCCTCCCCGGCGGGGAGGGGGAAGGGGAATAAAATCATATTGTGGCTCCCAAGGGCGGCTTTCATCGCCGACAGCGCCGCGGCCACCTGACTTCAAACAGATCCAGGGGGAGACGATTTAAATGCGAACACGCATCAGGAAATCTGGACGCGCTGGGGGGAATGCGCTCCCCCCCGCCCAGCCCCTTCCCCTCCCGCTCCCCGGCAGCTCCGCCGCCTTCAGATGAAATGCATTAAAAAGAAAAAAAAAAAAATTAGGGTTGGGGGGGGAAGATTTGCATTTTAAACCAAATTCAGAAGCTGGGAGATCTGCACCGGAGCGCGATCCCCCCCGTCCCCCTCCTGCCTCTGGCCCCACGGAGAGGTCCGCAGAAGAATGAGCTGAAAAATGGCAGGAGATGGAACCAGATGAAACGAATCCACGGCATTTTCAGAACTGGGAGGAAAAAAAAGGAAAAAAAAGAAAAAAAAA